>CM064486.1:41209192-41440853 GCA_032716605.1 Paralithodes platypus
CATTGGTGGCAGTCACGGAACGTGATCTGGTAGCTAGATAGAGCACCCATCACGCGGAACCTAAGAATATTGAGATTGCTAAGGTGATGTGGCTACGATACCTTACGACCTTAAAAGAGGTTAGGGACTAGCCTTGATGTGTAATGATGTGTAATACCCTATACCGAGAGAGAGAGAGAGAGAGATACCCCAAATTAGTGTTTTCTCTTCAGTAATGTTCCCTGTGTCAAGTGTATCATATAGTAGTGTACCAGCTGTGTGTGTAGTCCAAGTAAAAAAAGTTCAGTAAAGAGAGAGTAGAGAGGACAAGAATGAACAGGCGATTACCCTTTCTCCTCCATAACATACCTGAGCCGCAGCCAATTTCCAGGACGCTCTCTCCCTCCTCCTGCCAGGCCATCTGCTGCAGGTACTCAGACAGCACCAGCAGGGCATCGCGGCACTGGAGGGCATTGGCAGACACGTACAGTTGGGCGTCCTCCATCTCTCTCACTCCACTGTAGCTGATACACAAAGGAGCTGTGGGAATTAACACCTGTACCAACGATGGCTATAGCCGTCAGTAGATAATTAACTCCACAGTCCCAGCGACGGCTATAGCCGTCAGTAATATGTACTTTCCTTGTAACTGCCTGTACAACCCTGTACCTGTTACCACGACCGTTTCAGCACTGCTCCCGATATGGCAACACTTCTCAGCTTATGTAAGACCCACTGAAGGGTGGGGGAGCCAGTCTTCTCTCATCTCTTGAAGTGAAAAGTCGTTCTCCCTTGCCAAAATGGCCACAGTGCTTGGGACTGCAGGGGATTTTTATTACTGTATCCTACGGTACTGAACGGGTTAAGGGGAGGTTATTTTATTTTCTCTGACTAAATTACAGGCTTGCTATCGCTCGCCAGGAAAAAATCGACATCTAAATAGCACGATAGGTCTGATTATTGACACATAAATGGGGCACAAGTTCTTAAAATCGCCAAACTAATGGGGTGAACGTCTTAAAATCTCATAAATAATGGGATGAAGCATGAGGGAGAAAGGGGCCCAGAAAAACAAAAAGAAATACCTCCCTTAACATGGCAAAGACTCGATTAACCCTCTGACTTCCATATATACTTCCTCATCTGAATAAAATTGTCTAATAAGAGCCGGAAAACCGAAAAGAAATATGGGTCATCTTATCTTGAAAGGGTAAAAAAAAAAAAAATTAACCCTTTCAGCACCATGACATAATTTTCATCTTATTCAATTTACCATTAGACGATTTTCTTTAGCTTATCACATCCGTTGGGGTAGCCTACTCAAAGGGGAAAATACGTTCCCATTAAGGAACCCACCTCGCTTTTTTATCTTTCTCTCCCTCTCTCTTTAGCTTGTATCCATTCGGCCCCATTCAGCCTACTGTTTTTATCCAGGTATCAATATTTTCCTGGCGAGCGGTAGCGAGCCAGCATATTAATATTTTTGTTTTGACAGCAAGCTAAATTTGTACATTTTTCGATAGAAAACTTTCTCCGGTGAAGCCGGATTTCTCCATACAATGCTGAATGGGGATAAACGTCTTAAAACAGTTGGCTGAATGGGGTCGAATGGATACAAGCCAGGGAAAGAGAGAAAAGGAGAGAAAGATAAAAAAAAATCCGGTGACCCCCTTAATCCCTCTCAATAACATAGGTCCTCCTTAAGCTGCATGGAATACATATACTTTAGCCAGAATGAAAGGCCAAAAAGGCGTCATCGTGCTAAAATAGTTAAGGGGAGATGGGCCGTTTTTCTGGCCCCCCTTCTTCCTCATGCTTAGCCCAGATTATAAGACGTTCGGACCATTAGTTTGACGAATTTAATACCTTTCGCCCCGTTTCTTTTTTCAATATTAAGACTTTTCATATCATTTAGTGTCGATTTTTTCCTGGCGAGCGATAGCGAGCCTGTAATTTAAGAGAAAACGGCCTTCGGCTGGGACATTTTTCTACCGAAAAATGTAAAAAGTTTATCTTGAAAGGGGGTCTAGGGGGTGTTTTTTTTAAAGCTTGATGGAGGTATAGGGAGCAAACTAAATAGAACAATATAAAAGTTAAAAACAAATAATAAATAAAGAAGCCCATCTCCCATTAATTTAACCCTTTGAGGATGATGACGCATTTTGATAGTTTATTCTGGCTATTACTATAGACGATTATATCAAGCAAAGGAGGGATCTGCATGCGTGGGTCAAAAGGTGAATGGAAATCAACTTCACCCCTTTCATTGTTAGAGGTCTTTACTAAGCTGTATACAATCGTCTAACAATAGCCAAATAATAAAAAAATTAAAAATAAAAGTTGACTTCAACTCGTTCAGTACCGGTGCCGTATTTGTAACTGTATTGTGGCTACTATTAGACGATTTTATTTAGTTTCAAAAGGGCCTCCAGCTATTATTAGGCTTCGAACTATCTCACTTAACCCTTTTTACTACCAACTACTCTTAAACTGTTCAAAATCGTCTGAATCTAGCTAGAATAAAACTAAAAAGACGTTTCCAGTACATATGAGGTACATAAGAGGTACATCAGGTATGTACTAAACATTAGGGAGAAGGAGATCCAGAAAAAAACATCTCTCAGACTTCTACCGCTACTTCAGAGCTTTCTCAGTGTATATCCCCTCCCTTACGGAGAGTAGGGGGCACCCGCCTTTCAACACATTCCCACCCCTAATATGTACAAACCAATTGTGAACCAAGTCTCCCAATCTTTCTTTTACTCAACAGGAAAGCTCTGGAAGTCTTTCCCTCATCCTATGACTTAAACTGCTTCAAGCTCTGAGAGTCCAGACATTTATAATTAGGCCTAAACGTGCCTCGAATTTGGCTTTATTTCACTCTTTCATCAACTTTATTTCTTACTACATGTATTAATTTATGTATTTATTTATATATATATATAGGCCTATATATTTATTTTTTTTTTTTTTTTTTGTATATATATATATTTCTTTTTTGGGGGGGCACTTGTTACAGGCAGCTTTGCCTTTCGTCTCCTAGCAGGATCAGTAAATTTGCAGATGATACCAAAATGGGGAGAATAATAGATTCGAATAGTGACATTGAGAGTCTACAAAGAGATGTAGGCTACATACTTTACGTGAATGGTCAATAAATTTATCAGAGGAGTTTCAATATTGATAAATACAAGGTATTAATTTAAGGATAGGAAAGTTGAATATAGATGCGAAATATAAACTAACAAATGTATAATTAGGTAATTGAGACTGTGAAAATGATCTGGGTGTACTCGTACGCACTGGTTTGGGAACAGAGTTGTAGAAGTGTGGAATAGATTGCCTAGTGCAGTGATTAGCTCAGGAACGATAGAACATTTCAAGTGCAAACGGGATAGTTATATGAATGATATGGGTTGGGTGTGAATGGGATCTGCCTCATGTGGTGGCCGGGCCGGTAAGCTTTATGCAGATTTCCAGTTTATGTTCTTATAATAACCCACTTCTGTACCGGCATCATCCTTTTAACTTTTTCTGGCTACTATTAGACGATTTTATTCAGTTTAAAAAGGGCCTCCAGCAAATAACAGGCATCGAACCATCTCATTTCACCCTTTTTACTACCAAGGCTCCTTCTTAAACTGCACAAAATCGTCTACATACAATAAGAATAAAATACAAAATACGTCGCCGATACAGAAGGGGTTAACCACTTCAGAATACAATAACTCGTGTCTGCCTCTTATTTTAGCTTATATTAGAACTATTGAAGGACATACAGCATATATAATGTCGAAAGGAATACAATAAATCAAAACGTCATGCAATGTTCTTTATTTAAATCTGATTAAATAAAGCAGGTGACATTTCTATTAAGCAATGCCTAACAATATTAACCCTTAGAAGATATGATGTATTTCTGTTCTGTTTTGTGGCTATTGTTAAATGATTTTATGCAGGTTAGGAAGAGTATGTGGAAGTTAGAGGGTTAATTGAGATAGCCTTTAACCTTCTAATTCCCACAGATCCCTCCTAAGCTGTAGGCCTATACATCGTCTAGCGTTGGCCAGAATAAACTGTCAAGATGCGTCATAATTGTCAAAGGGTTCAATAAGTACACTCTATAAGTGAACAGCTAAACAGGTAGTAGATAACAGACGCGCGATAACAGACAAACTAAATGCGTATCGCTAGTGAATGAAAGACTCGCATTATCAATCAACATTAAGGGGGATGGCCGTTTTTATTTGCGCATTTATGTATTTATTTACTGTTGTTATTTTAGTTTCCTCCGTAGACCTCCATCAAACTTATAAAAACCCTCGCCCGAAACCCTCTTTCAAGATAAATTTGTACATTTTGTAATAGACAAATTTCCCTGCCGAAGGCCGGTTCTTCTTAAATTACAGGCTCGTTATCGCTCGCCAGGAAAAAAAATTGACACCTAAATGACGGAAATAGTCTTAATATTGACAAAGACATTTAACGAAAGGTCTTAAAATTGCCAAACTAATGGGCCGAACGTCTTAAAATCTGAAAAGTAATGGGGCTAAACATGAGGGAGAAGGGGGGAGCCAGAAAAACTACCCATCTCCCATTCTCCCCTTAAATCTCTTATTCGCAATACTAACAAACATTGGCTACATTAATGCTATCATAACAATAATCTCTCTCAGCTCTTGCAGTAGTATATTAATTGTTTTTCTCTAATATAGTTTCCAATATTTAATTAAGCTTAGGCTGGATCTGTGGGAATATATAAGGGTTATTTGATATCGAGTTCCCCCTTCTTAATACTAGTGACCTTCCTTATGCTGCATGAAGCCATTTTGTGTTAGCAAGAATAGAGTTGAAAAGAATGGATGAATAATTATATAATTCCAAAGGACTCTACAACACCTGTAATACTAGCAAAATGTTGAAGCCATATGGATATCACAGTACTAGTTTACAAAATAAAATGCTACTAAACAAGCCTGGTATGTAAAGGGTCCATGGTAGCTTTGGGGGGGTTCCAATGTTTAGAGAACAATAACGTAAAGAATGACAATAGCATCATAAACTCCATCAGAATATTAGACCTGAGAGTAATGACGCTACAATTTCTCTCAGTAATGTACTTGTTCTCTAATCATCAAAGTCCAAAAAACATCGTAGATTCTTGGAGCATCTGACAAATGTTTTTACAATATATTTTGTTTTGTTTCATTATGACACGTCTAGACATCTCGAACCTTAACCTCTCATGAATTAAAAAGGAAGAGTCAAACAGTAAATATTGGTGGAAATTTACTGCCTATTTAAAACAGTCTTCCCTGTGTTGTAAGAGGCTATGATTAATAGTTTCTAGTCTCGTCATCATGAATCTACTACAGTATAGTGGAATGATGTTTAGTCCTGGCGGTGTAGATGAGCGACCATGAGGGTGTAGCGAGCCACCATCTGACCATCTGGCAGCTGGGTCTTGAGTCGCACCAGCTCCTGCAGACTGTCTCGCAGGAAAGCTTCGCGGTGCTGTTCCGGAATGCGCTTCACGAACGGGTTCACGGCCTGGATGGCATCTGGGAAAGAAGGTACAGATGAATATCTTAATTTTGTTAGGGGAATGTGGGTAATATAACATACTAGCAGGGGTACCCGGCGTTGCCCGGGTTTAAATTCTACTACCATAATCACCATCATCAATCACTACTACCACAATCATCACAATACTACTACTACCATAATCACCGGCCTCGACCTCCCTGTGCCTCATTAAACGGCGACCTCGATTTCGGCCGCTAAATG
Organism: Paralithodes platypus; assembly: GCA_032716605.1. Taxonomy (NCBI): domain Eukaryota; kingdom Metazoa; phylum Arthropoda; class Malacostraca; order Decapoda; family Lithodidae; genus Paralithodes; species Paralithodes platypus. Next base: position 41,214,959 of record CM064486.1, read on the forward strand.
ACCTCCGATTTTGGATCTGACCTCATCCGTACCCCCATTTTGGGGGGCTGCGAACAACTTTCGTTCCATACACCTTTTCGATCGGAGGCCTCCTTCTGCCCCAAACGGCCATTTTTTTCATTTTTTTTTTATTTTATTTTCAATTTCGGCCTCGAAACTACCTCCGATCGTGGCCTCGCCCCCTCTATGACCTGACCCAGGTCAATTGACACCCACATGCAAAGTTTCAGCTCCCCAGGTCCAAAACTGCGGCCGCCTATTAAGAACACACACACACACACACACACAGACAATCGAAAATGTTATATAGATTTATGACGTACTAGATGATATATATACTTTAGAGACAGTTAATATATCTGTTTGTACTACTACTAAACTTACTCTTGACATAGTTGATATTCTGGAAGACAAATTCGAGCCGTGGTGCCTCACAAGACAGTAGAGTAAAGCCGACCCCCTCAGCCGTCTCTTATCATGGCCTGGGCAGGGTCGTGCTTATGCTGGTACACTGACACGAAGTTACTCACGTCCTGCCCAACACACAAGCATAATATTACTCCTACATAGCCTACATGTCATAGAGTACATAAGAACATAAGACAAATGGAAATCTGCAGAAGGCCTATTGACCCATACGAGGCAGAACCCTTCTTCCCAACATCCCTAATTTATTAGTGGCCCCTCCATCATTGACGATTATGCCTATTACATAAGGCCTCCTCTTCAAACGCTCATTTACCGTAGTTTGAATCTACCGCGCAGAGCATAACAAATTTGAGGAGCCTTCATCATGAGCGCACGCAACCTCACTCATGGTTCTGTCATTATGAAATTGGGTTCTCACTACGAAAAAACTTCGTAACAAATAATAAATAAAAAGAAAATAAGAATAACTATTCATAAGCTTTCCATATACTCGTGGATGTACTTGTGTGGATATTTGACCAGATGCTGACTTCAGGCGTCATACTTCCTTCTCTGCTCTGCGCTCAACCTGCCCTGACGTGTCTCCCCACGCTTCGCTGGTTCCGCATTTGCTGCGTCCCTAGTGAGTTTTTTCTCATTTGTTTACTCTGGGATGTATCGAGTAAGGTTAGGATATGCGTAGCAGGAGTGTCAGGGACGGGTTTCCCGCAGTTCAGTGTATTTGGGTCGTGTGTTTGGGACACCTATTTCGGGTGTACCCTCGTGGTCCCGTGGTGGACGCGTGTTACATTTTTTGCGGATAGCTAGCCTAGTTATTTAGTTGGCTTTAACTACGCGTTATCAGGCTTCTTCTTATCTTTCTGATGAAGTTGCCGTTTTGTTTGTTTACTGACGTTCCTAGCGTATTTTTCTTCACTTAGTGAAGTTTTTTCTAGGTCCCGAGTCAGTGCTTCCCTCTCCCGGGATTTTTTCTACGATGTGGTGATGGCGGTTGTTCCTGTTGTGATATGTTACAGTGCTTTTTGTTTATATTACGACGTGATTAGGTGTTATTTCCGTCTGCTTAGGCCTAGCCAGCCGCTCGTAGTTTTCTACATGTACAAGTGTTATTGATTTATGATTTAAATATGTAATACCGTGTTATGTGTGTCCTGGATTAGTTGTGTTTTGGCTTAATCCAGGGACTATTTGTGTATATCAGATTGCGTCTGGTTAGTGTGGGTTGCCTTTTCCGGCGGGTTTTCTCGACTGCGCCGAGAAAATCCGGCTGGTTGCCGAGTTTTAATCACGCGTGGTTAAAATAGGCTAGTTTCCCCAGGCGAGTGGTGGCTTGAGGGCTCTCCAGGAACTGCGTCTCTGTAGTGGAGCCTGTGTTCAGGCTTACTGTGTGTTTCCCGGCGGGATGGCTATACCCGTTTAACTAGGTGTTCATGCGGACACCTGTTGAGTATAGTTTTTCCCGGTTTTTGCAAAGCCATTGAAAAACTAGGCTGTTTTGTTTGATTGGTCTTTCCACCCCGGCGATCTTTTGCAAAGAGGTGGGGATAGGAACAATTGGGGTTAACATTAAATTAATTTCACACCCGGCGGTTGAACCTTGGGAGGGTGGGATTAACGGATTTGCAATTCGGTATGGTTGGCCAGACAATTGAGGGATACAATTGGGTATCGAGGCCTTCAAAATACGGCGATCTATGAAGGCTTCGAGAGAAGTCAGATCTAAAGATTAAGATAGGCTTACCCTTTTAACTGCGATATAATAAGGAGGCCGGCGTCTTAATATGGGTTTCCGGTGAACAAAAAACCACTGGGAAGACTGCGTCATTTATAAAGATATGCTCGTCTTTATATCATGTCAGAGGATTTTTTTAATCTTTTGGACAAGTAAAGATATTCTAAAATCTTTACATATGAACCTACAGGGTAACAAGAGGTAATGGTGGTGTATTACGTCTCGTTGCCCGGCGGTTCATTAACACTTGTGTTAGAACATTTTGGGGTAACCTTATGAGCATTAATTCCTGGAAATTTTCTTTTTTCCAGGGCGGAGTTCCGGCGGGTCAACAGAGGACCAGGGGAAGCCCGGGGGTGGGTTAGCTTTTCTCCAGTCTCTGTCATGGCTACACTAGACCCTGTTTTTGCTCTGTGCTTAACACCCTCCTGTTCAAGGATCCCTATTTTTGCGCATACACTGTGCATCAGATGCGTCAAATGCTTGGACCGGTCAAGGGGTTTGTGGGTTACTAAGAATTGTGCTTTTTGTAGTCAGTTAAGTATCAAAGTCTTACAGCACGATAATCAGGCCGCGGCGGTTGCATTGAGTGAGGTCAGACAACTCCTAACTACTTATGCTACATCAGTGGCTCATAAAGCTCTTCAGTGCGACAACGTAGTTCTGTGGGAACGATTGATTGTTCAGCATCCCCCACTTAAACGTACCCTTTCTAAAAGTAGAGTAAATATGCGTAAGTCAGCAGAGACTGGGCAGGGTAAGGTGCTTATTCCCTCCCCCGGCACATCTAAGAGATCTCGAGCGCCGACACCCCCGGCGACAGCTTCCAAGTCAAGGTCGAGGTCCAAGTCAAGGTCTCCTCTCCGACAGCAGACACATAGTCACTCTACTTCACCTTCGAGGAAGAAGAGCAAGGAGGAGAAGACCAAGGACAGTCCTTGTGTGAAATCAAAGTCAAGGCGAAGTCACAAGTCTTCAAAAAAGGATACTCATGTACGAAAGGCCTCCCAGCGTTCGCCGGAGCCTCGTACCTCGCTTTCTGCCTCTACTCCCGACATGTCTCATGTCCAATCTGACAGGTCGGGAGTGGAGTCAGAGACGGTGGTGGGGGATATACCGGAGGACAGGTTGTCACCAAATATTATTCTCAGTTCACATGTACCAGCTTTAGATTTAGAGAGTTCTACCAGAAGTTATAACCCTCTAGAGGGCTCGAGTGAGGGCTCAGTAATTGGTGTGGTACCTAGCTCACAAGTGAGTTCCGGCCAAGACCGGGGAGTTTGGAGGTACTCCCAGCCATGGAGTGACGGCTCACATCCTTTTCATGCAACACAGGTAGTGGCAGATGTCCACCGGGACGCTGAGATCCCATCGTCCATCCCGGACTTAACATGGCAGGATGAGGGGGTCCCGGCTTCGGCGGAATCCTCTCATGAGAGGCCGGAGGAAAGGGATGAGGATTCTATCATTTCTGAGATGGAGGTTCAAGAGTCAGGTTCATTGATAGACGACTCTCAGAGTAGGAATGATTCGCCACATAGTTCATCCTCTGCTAAATTTGTCACAGCTGATGAAATTAATGGGTTACTAGCGAATGCACTAACTAAGTTTTTTGGCCAGCAGCCGGAGACTCCTACAGTTGGTTTGGGAGCTTCCACGACAGCATCGAATGTCCGACCTCTGGCTACTTCCATTGCTTTGACACAAATTCCGCACCCTCCCCCTGTATCACCTACTATTGTTCCTAGGCCGACTTCGGCGGCACTGACTACTTCCAATGTGAGAGTAGTAGCAGATGTAAATCCTCCCCCTTTAGACAAGGCACCGATCAGAAAGGGAGCTATGCCCCTCTTATACGGGCCGGATGAGTCATGGGTAACAATGTTCCCAGCAAAGCCAGAGGTAGCACAGTCCACTATGTCGGGGGAGCTTCCGGTACCACGTGAGTGGGTGATCCAAGGGAATAAATCTAGGAAGTTACGTGCTTTAGATATTCTAGGAAATGTACTTGATGTTAATATTAAGGCCATTCCTAACTATTATCACCATGATTATTTTGTGTATACTTCTACACCTGCCCTACCCCCTGCATCAGCTTCAAAACTGTTTTCGGACTGGACCAAACATGACGGTTTCAATGATATAAAAGCACTGTCAGCTCTAACACCAGAGTTAGGTTTAAAGACGTTCACAGACACAGCCGCAAATCCAGTTTTGAAGGTGGAGCAGTTGGGTCCGGGACCTTGGGTGGAATGGGAAGTGGAGGCTCAGAACTTTGCAACAACTTTTACCTCTAAATCTTCGCACCAAATTCCACAAGAAAGCCATTCTTGGTTCTCTCTGCCAGTATTCTCTGCCGGCGGAGTTCCCTCTGCTTTATTTGCATTTTTAGCTGCCCCTAAAATTAATCTATGCGAGCTTAAAGATCCCTTTTCTACACCGTCCACAGCTCACCTAGACCGGGAGTTTAAGCTACGTGGGAAGGCATATAGACTGTTTTCCCAGTATATTGTCACACAACAGGTAGCGAAGTCAATGCTAAGATCTTCTCAGGCAATCGCGGACGCGGATGTCAGAAAGGCTATCGAACTGTCTAGACGCTTGCTACTCCAGACTTCTATACAGTCACTGGGAGATATCCATACAGCCTTGCTAGAGGCGGTGCGGGCAAGACAAGATCTAAGGATGTCTCTCGTGAAGAAGCTCCCGGATAGGATTGCAAATCAAGTGGTAATGTCCCCTGTTCTAACTGCCTCTTTAATGTCCCCGGATGTGTGGAGAACAGTGTTCAACATGGCTCAGGCCTTTAAGCACAGTCCCGCCCCATCTAAGAAACCTGCTTTCAATTTTACCAAGCCCAAACCAGTCGCAAAACCTCAGCCTGGTGGGGCAAAGCCTTTTCATCTGCCTAAATCCTCTTCCACCCAAGGTCAGGCTCAGTACAGATACAAGCAAGGAAAGTTTTCAGGTAATCATAAAGGACAGAAGTATCAACGACCGGGCCAGGGCCCGTCTCCTGCCAAACCCGGCCAGTCATCTAAGCATACACCACCACCACCACCAAAAAACTAGGGTCTCACTCACCCCCAGGGCCAGTCTTACGGCGGGTGGATCAGAGGGTAGTCCAGCCGGCGAACCCTTGTCTGCTAACTGGGTCATTCCGGGCGTGTCATCGCGCATGGCCATTAAACACATGGGCGAGGATGGTGGCACGCAAAGGCATCACCTGGCAGTGGCTCCGGCGACCTCGCTTACGTCAGCCGACAAAGGCAAATTTTGTTTCATTAGAGGTGGAGTCACTGATCCAAGAGATGATCGCCAAGAATGTAATCATCCCGGTCCCTCAAAATTACCCAGTATTTACGTCCAAACTTTTTCTAGTGCCCAAAAGGGACAGTGTTCAGATGAGGCCGGTCGTAGACCTGTCTTATCTGAACCTCCACATTCACAACGTTTCCTTCCGGATGTTAACAGTGAATCAAATCAGGCTAACACTTCCGCCGGAAGGGTGGATGTGTTCTTTAGACCTGACAGACACGTATTGGCACGTCCCGGTAAACAAAAGGTTTCAACGATTTCTGGCCTTACGAATAATGCATCAGACTTATGTCTTTCAGAGGATGCCGTTCGGATTGAACCTAGCACCTCGCTTATTCACGAAATTAGTCCGGCAAGCCCTGATGCCCATGTTAGAACAAGGGATCAGGATTTTGTGGTATCTAGACGACTGGCTGGTGGTGGCAGAGACGGAACAGTTATGCATCAATCATGTCAACATAACATTAAATCATGTAAAATCTCTAGGATTCAAGTTAAACCCGGTAAAGTCAAACCTTGTTCCCTCACGAGTGGTCCAGTGGATAGGGCTGGTCTGGGACACAGCTGCTCTCACTCTGAGTCAGAGTGTGGACAATCGGAACAGGTTTCGCAAGAAACTGTTTATGTTTCTTCACAGTCTGACTACGACACGGAGAGTCTGGGAATCTCTGGTCGGCTCTCTCAACTGGATTCAACTAACTGTAAAGTTGGGCCGGTTGAAAGTCAAACGTTTAATATTTTGGAGGGCAACAAATTTTTTCCACTATTGCCGGCGGAAACATTATGGCCCATCCCAAAATTAATACACAGCTTACTAGCGGTCTGGGCGAAGAGGGAAACATTGCACTCGGTCATGTCATGGACCTCTCCTCCGCCGACGGTATGGGTAGACACGGATGCGTCAGGAACGATAGGTTGGGGCTTTCAGTCAAACCACGGGCTTCAGGGTCAAGGGCTTTGGTCCCATTCAGAAACCTCCCACATCAATGTCAAAGAGTTACTAGTCCCCTTGTATTTCCTTCAGGTTCACGGCTCTACTTTACGGGACAAATCGGTGGCCTTCAGGATGGACAATCTGAATGTGGTTCACTGCATTCAGAAACAAGGGTCAACGAGATCTCGGAAGTTGCTAAACGTGTCAGAAAAGATTTTTGTTCTAGCCAACAGGCTGAACATTCATCTTCACGCATCTTATCTCCCAGGCGTAGCAAACGTCTGGGCAGACGCGCTGTCTCGGAGACAGAGCACAAAAGTAGAATGGGCACTCAAGCAAACCATTTTCGACCAAATGATTGCGGAGCCTTACCGTCCACAAGTGGATCTGTTTGCGTCCGAGGAGACTCACAAACTCCCGCTGTACCTCACCCGCCGGACAATAACGCCGGCGGGAGGACCCGACGCACTGGTGACGGCCTGGACCATGTAGAGTTCCGTTTATCTGTTTCCGCCACCAGACGCTTCTCTAATGTGCCACATAGTAAACAAACTACAGGATTATCGGGGTGTAGTCTCGTTAATCGCGCCCCTGTGGCCGGCGCAGTTGTGGTACCAGCAATTGAAAACGTGGTGCCCGTACCCGGTGTCGCTCCCGGTCGGGTATTTCCACTTAGACACGATTGGCAACCTAGAGACCTCGCTGACTTTTGCATTATGGACATTCAGGAGGCCAAGTGGCTAACACCGTATGGTAGAAATTGTGACCGATAAATTCATGAGTCAATATACCCAATCTACAAAGAGACAGTATCAATTGCACTGGCAGTCCTTTACTTCTTGGATACTTAGAACAGAACAAACCGTACCTTCGGTGGCTTTGGTTTTTAATTATTTAAACTATCTGTTCGAGCAGAAACGTCTATCTGTAGTAACATTAAAAAATCACTTAACAGCGATTAGGGTGCCATTCTTTGACCTTACAGGTCTAACTGAGATGCGGTCTCAGGATGATAAGACCGCATCTCTAGCTGCCACTAAACCTGCAGCCAACCCTACTCCTGCACATGCCATTTCTCATCCACTTCCTCTCCCACCAGGAGGTGATCACCCCTATCTTATAACAGAATCTGCCTGGGGGCATCTAGCTACAAGGTACAGCCAGAGTCCAGGCGCGCCATCCCCAGAGCTACAAGGACATAACCACCACGCGCCAACACCACCCCAGCGCCTTTGATCCTCTCAAGCCGGGCGCCTTAAGTAGGGGCAAGAAGATTGCCTTATACTCACCCAGCCTGGACATCAGTAACTAAGCTTGCCATTTGGTATTCTTTAGTTCAGGGTAAGAACAGCCAGAGATAGCTGGTGTTCAACTTGTCAGTTGTGTGCTGTGATCGAAGATCTACCAGGTCGGGTTCCCCCCATCAGGAAGAGGACTAGCTTGGGCAACCCACTTTGGGCTCCCCCTTTCTGGCCTTCGATGCGGTGCACAAACCAAGTACCAAAGGATTCCTACCTTGTTTTGTTCAAGGGATTATGAGGATAGTGTAGTAACTTTAGATCTACCAGATCGGGTTCCTCCCATCAGGAAGAGGACTAATTTTGGGCAACCCACTTTGGGCTCCCCTTTCTGGATTCTCTTTTTACTAATTCCACGAACTAGCAAGGAAGGAAGACACTTACCCTGACCCCCCTTAGACTACCTATAATGTCACTATCTAGACTGCTTGCAACTCTAGGTAGATCATTATGCTAGTCACCCTAACCCCCCAAACCTTGTAGCAGAACTCCAGCATATCCTTTGGGGATCACTGCACTGTGGGAGTGCAAGAGGAACCTGGTTGTCCCGTGGTAGGCGCCAAGGTCTAAGGAATCATCTTGTGACTCACCCTGGACCAGTAGCTGGAGTCATCACGCCCAGCCGCCCGCCCGCCCCCCCCCCCCCCCCTTGACCAACTTCCGGAGTCAACTCGCCCAGCCGCCCTCCGGACTACTGGATCCTCCCTCGATCTACGGGCCCTCCTCTTCACTACAGCCCTCCTTTAAGTGCTTTTGTATAGTTTATGGGTATAGAGTTGACTCAGGGTTGTGGTAGAAGTTATCTTCAGGGGTTCTCATTAACATTACGTCTTGCGAGAGGTCTTTCTTCTCCCTACTTAAATTGACGTTAATTAGCCCACTTGCCGGGAAACATTATACATACCTATCAGGGGATCCTTATATACGCACCTTCCCGGGTTATTGGTCTCCCATAGCCCGACAGAGGGGGCGTGCCTATATATATAAGACCCATAGCATCAAACACAAACACATATTTACACGTAATCTAGTTCCTTTGTATAACTTCTAGCCTAATTCATTTAACATTCGGTCAGGTTCATAACTCGAATAGATTTCACTCTATCTCAGCTCCCGACGATTGTTGCCTCAGCCTTCAGCACTTTGCTAGTACACAATTAGAGTTAAGGATTAATCTTTGCCAGGTGAGATCTAGCACACCTATAGTATTAATATCATTTGTGAGCCTTTCCGAGCCCACTTCATTGTTGATGACCACTTGGCCATTATTGCTTTAGAGTCAGTTTACGTCACTATATGCCGGGGACATCATTGCATGATCCAGACGGCATTTGCCATTACTGCACTCTTGTCTTTTGTTGAGATCCTCTCTGAGATCTATTTGGGTAGGAGGTGTACCTCCACCATTTTGGATACCTTATAATTGTATCCTAGGAGTATTATTATTACCTTGAGTCCGGACCCATTGTCCGACTCCTATTGCTTACTTGATAACCTTATCATTGTATGTCTTAATTATTCTTATTGTTGTTGATGATCTCCAGGTTACAGGTATAAAATATATGTCTTACTCCTCCATGAACCAGGTGTTAAACTGAATAAAACCCATGTTAACTTGTTACCTGTGTGCTTATTATCCTGCCGTGTTGTCTCTTTATATAAAGTTTAAGGTATACCTATCCAGTTAGAGAGCTGCTCATTGTACAAAGAATATCTCGCGTTCCAATTTGGACCGGGCATAACACTGGTGGCAGCGGTGTCTCTTTTTCGAAGGTAGCCTTTCAGGTTTTTTCCTGCTTTAAATATTTTGAGAGTATCACGACAGGGATAAGTAGTCAGGATGGCAGGGAAAGCACTGGATATTATTCCTTTCAGACCAGAGGAAACTGACATTGCCACCTATTTAGAGGTTGTCAAGCCAGTGCTTGACATCATATTTAAAGATGAAGTTGCCCCTAAAATACATACTGTAGTCATGAAGCTAGGGCGGTCTATGGCCCTAGTTTCCAGTTTGTTTTTGTTTTTTTTGTTTTTTAAAGAGACAATGAACGGAGGAAGGAAAAACACAGATAAAACAAAAAGGTCCATGTGCCTTAAGGCATCCTCCATTCATAAAATGTTTGTAACAACTGGATTTAAACATTTGCAGATTGTAAGTTTGTGGAAAGCAATTCGAGGGAAGTGAATTCCAAAGAGTAGTAGCTCTGGGGATAAATGAATTCTGATAAGCAGAAGTTCTGCATTGTGGAGGAGAAAGTGTAAATTCATGGGCGCTCTCAGCTGCCCTAGTTCTACGCGGAAAGATGTGGAGAGGCGGCACAATTGAAGCAAGTTCCTCGGAACAATTGCTGTGAAAATATCTGTAGAATATTGCAAGGGATGCAACGTTTCTTCGTATGGATAATGTAGGAAGGTCCTGTGTGATTGCAGGGTTATTGATTAATCTAATAGCTTTATTTTGAATTTTGTCCAACTGCCTCAATGCAACCACACCACTTCCACCCCACAGAGGTGAACAGTAATCCATCTGAGAACGCACATGACTTTTATATATCACGGCCAACTGCTCGTCAGTGAAGAATTCTCGAACTCTGTACAGGAGTCCCAGTTTTTTAGAGGCATTCTTAGCAATGCTTCTAACATAATGTGTCCATCTCAAGTTAGTAGTTAATGTTACACCGAGAATGTCAATACTAGGGGAAGTGGGAATATTTACATCATTAAAAAATATATGGGAGTCAGTGAGATTCTGTCGGTTAGAAAATTGAATGTATTTGGTTTTCTGTGCATTAAAGGAAACTAGATTCTTTTGTCCCCATCCATCAATTCTAGAAAGGTCCTGGTTCAGAGAAATTGCAATGCTTATTTTTGAATTTATAAGATCGGGTTGGGTGAAAGAATTGGTAAATGTGAAGGAACTGTGGAGTGTTGAGTCATTTGCGTAGGAATGTATTGGATTATGAGTGGTAGATATGAGATCATTGATATGAATGAGGAACAGAATTGGGGCCAAAACTGATCCCTGGGGAACACCAGCATTTATTGAGTGAAATTGAGAATAAAGGCCATCTACCATTACACATATTTTTCTGTTATGAAGATAAGAAGAAATTAGTGAAACTAATGATGCAAGGCCGTAGTGTGACATCTTCGACAATAAGGATTGATGCCAGACTCTATCAAACACCTTTGATATATCCAGTGCTATTGTATGTGTTTCACCATGTTGGTTTGTAGCTTGGTTGATTTGATGCGTAAGAAGGCAAAGCATGTCTGCAGTTGATCGACATCGTCTAAAACCATATTGCCTATCACTGATTAATTTATTATTCTCAAGATGCTTAATTATGTGATTATTTAATATAATTTCAAAGACTTTACCAAGAGTGGAAGTTATAGCTATTGGTCTGTAGTTTGATGGATCTGAAGAGGCATCTTTTTTAGGAACTGGATGGATGTTTGCTTCTTTCCAGGGTACTGGGAAGCATGAGGTATGAGTACACAGACGGAAATTTTTTGCCAATACAGGAGCGAGCACCAAGGAGCAATTCTTAAGTACTATTGGAGGAATTTCATCTGGACCAGGAGCCTTATCTACTGAGAGATTCTGCAAAATAGTTTTGACATGTCTGGTGTGGATCTTAAGTGAGGGAATTTCAGGCGAATTAAAATTAAGTACAGGGACATCTTGATTTATTTCATCTAAGGTTGAGTTGGTGGAGAAAATATCCGCAAGAAGGTTAGCTTTACCTCGTAGGGTCACTTACAAAATTGCAAGTTATGTAAAAGAGAACCCCGGAATGACCTGGGAACAGTTTGAAACATACACTAAAACTGCCATTAACCCCGTCTTAGGTACTGTGATATCCGACCAGCAATTTCACGCCATCACCTACGACGGGGACCTCGACGCCACCATCAGCAAGCTTACCAGGCTGGCTTCCACCGCATTCACAACGGCTACAGCTGCAGAGAGGAAGGAGAACGTCCGCCGGACCCTGATGAGGATCCTTCCGCGTGCAGTCCGGGACCATTTTGCCATCACAGAACCGGCCGGATATGATACAGACCTCCCTATCATACGCCGTATTCTGGCCCTGCAAAAGTCCCAGGAGCAAGGAAAGATCGCGGGTATCCAACGAGCTCCCACTAAGCCACAAGGAGCTCATTCCGGACCAACCTACCACCCTAGCCGCAACCAGGACAAGCCGGAAGAATGGGCCAGAGTCAAGCCTGGAGACTGGAAGCCCTGCGGGTCCCAGTGCCCTATTAATGGGTTGAAGAGGTCTTTTGCCGAGTTGCTGGCCAAACGCTCGAGGGTTCCACTGTTCTGGGGACAGATTCCCTGGCTGAAGCCCTCCAGAAGAGTTGCCACCATCCTAGAAGACGGCACCGCAGGAGCTGAGGATTACGACGAGACAGCTGCAGAGGTTGGTGACCCGGACGACCACAGTACAGTCGAGCCGGAAGTCATCAAACCGGGTTTTTAGACCGCCCCCGCCCACCAACTTGCAAACTGACGGGGGCTCGAGATAGGGGCAGCTATGATATGATAAAGCCTCCCATTTACACCCACCTGACCATACAGGGAGTCAACTCTCGACTCCTTGTCGACACCGGAGCTTCAAGATCCTGTATTTTTTCCTCTTACCACCAGAGACATCACAACACTTTTGGACCGATTCAACACTCGTCCACCACCCTCAATGATGCCAACGACAACCTTATTCCTAGTACTGGCATCACGGCCCCACTGTATGTGGCCACCCCTCAACCTAACCACGGCCATCACCACGCTTTCATGGTATTTCCCTCCCAAGAAACCACCTACGATGGATACCTGGGATTCGACCTTCTCACGGCCCTTCGCACTACTATCCAGTGTGTTGAAAGAAGATTGTTATTTTCCACCAAACCCCCAGGACTCACCACTCCGAAGATTGCCACACCGCTCCATGACCCTCCTCAAACCTTGAAAGCCATCCGTGTTGCATCGGCCATCACCATTCAACCCATCACCTTGCTGCCACATCATGAACATTGGGTACCCATCCATCCAGCCCTCAACGGAGAACTCATTCACACTCCCTCTCTTCAGAGCCCTTTTGACAGGGATTGTCTCACTGCTCCTGCCATTTTAAAACAAAATGCAGTAAGAATAGCCAACATCTCCGACCACCCTATCACCCTACCCAGGGGTCTCACCATCGGAGAACTAGAGACTTATGATGACCAGCCTTCAACCGACACCACCACCTCCATTCCTGCATCAACTCCATCACTCCCAGACGTTCCTACTCACCTCACCCCTCAACAAAAGGACGATCTGTGCCAGTTAATGGCCGAATACCAGGACATCTTTGCCACCAACTCCCAAGATGTAGGCCACACCCATGTCCTAGAACACCACATTCACACTGTTGGACCCCCAGTCAGACAGGCTATACGAAGAAAGAACCCCCTTCAGCGCCAAGAAGAACAGAAGCAAGTTGCAGAGATGTTAGAAGCTGGCATCGTCAACCCTCAACTAGCCCTTGGTCCTCTCCAGTGGTACTGGTCAAGAAGAAGGATGGGTCATCTCGATTCTGCATCGACTACCGACAACTCAACGATGTCACCATCAAAGATGCCACCCCCACTACCACGCATCGACGACTCCCTAGACTCCCCCTTAGGGGCCAGATGGTTCTCCACACTGGACCTGCAATCCGGATACTGGCAGGTCCCCGTCGCCCCCACCGACCAAAACAAAACAGCTTTCTCCACCAGCCAAGGGAAGCTTTACGAGTTCTCAGTGCTGCCATTCGGATTATGTAACGGTCCCGCCACCTTCTCCCGACTGATGGAATCCGTACTTCAGGGATTAACTTGGGAAACATGTCTGGCGTACTTGGACGACATCATAGTATTTGGTCGTACCTGGGCAGAACACCTCCAACGCCTCCGCCAAGTTTTCCAGAGGATCCGACAAGCCGGATTAAAGCTGAAGCCTACTAAATGCACCATGGCTCGACATCAGGTCCAATTCTTAGGACATCTGGTGTCAGAAGAAGGACTTGCACCTGACCCCAAGAAACTCCAAGCCATCCAGGAGATCCAACCCCCGAAGTCAGTAAAAGGAGTAAGAGCTTTCCTAGGCCTTGCCTCCTACTATCGGAGGTTTGTGAAGAATTTCGCCACCATTGCCAGACCTCTACACGACTTAACTAGGAAGGAAGAACCTTTTGTGTGGACCCCCGACCGTCTCCAAGCCTTCACCTCCCTCAAGGACCTACTCGTGTCTTCCCCTGTCGTCTCTTTTCCGGACTACCAACTACCCTTTAGACTCTACACCGTGTCCCTTCTCGGCGTCGGTGCAGTCCTCTCCCAAAATCGAGAAGGACGAGAGCACATCATTGCTTGTGCCAGCCGGACCTTAACCCCGGCAGAAACCAACTACCCGGTAACTAAAAGAGAATGCTTAGGCATCGTTTGGGCCCTCCAACACTTCCGGGCCTACCTAGCTGGCGTCAAGATCACCATCATCACTGACCACCAAGCCTTACAATGGCTCAGGAAATCTGACTCTAAGAATGCCCTAACAGTCCGTTGGCGAGAATCACTTGAGGAGTTTGATTTTGAGATTTCCTACAGGCCGGGAAAACTCCATACCAATGCAGACGCCTTATCCCGGCTCCCACTGGCACCAGAACAACTCAACGCCATCCAAGAACCTCGACCACCACCTACTACCACTCCCCCTCTCATCCAGGCCTACCTCCGGAACGACAAACCAACTTGGATCTCCACCCGACTTTTTGGCCTCTTACAAAGAAGGGGTGACGCCCTCTTTACCCCAGAAGGCCAGATCGTACTAGGGCCTGAGGATGCTGAACAAATTATGTCTTCCTTGCACACCAACAACGGGATCCATCTAGGCCAAAAGAAGTTGGTGAACATGTTCAAAGACATCTACTGGACTCCTCGCCCCTACACCACGGCCAAGAAAATCACTGAAGCTTGCCGTGCCTGCACCCTGGGAAAAGACCAAACACGCACCCCAGGACCTTCCGGCAAACTCATCGCTTCTAAACCCTGGCAACTTTTGGCAGTGGACGTCATGGGACCTCTACAAAACGACAGGGGATACCGCTACATCATCACCTTCGTGGACACGTACTCACAATACGTGATCGCCTGCCCTGCCAGAGAACACACTGCTATGGCCGTCACCGAGGCATTATTACAACATGTCTTTCCCTATTTTGGATTACCACAGGCAATCCACTCCGACAATGCCCCTGAATTCACCGGACAAATTTGGACGCAGATCTCCGAAATGTTTGGATTTCACATCAGCCACTCTTCACCCTACTGGCCAAAAGGAAACTCCATCTGCGAGCGATCTCATAGAACCATCGCCAATCAAATCCGGACATGCCTCCAACAGATGAACTCATCGGACTGGACCAGCCAAATTCGCATCATACAATGGGGAATAAACACCTGCCACAGAGACAACGGGATCACCCCTCATGAGATGGTTTTTGGGAGCCCACCTCTCCTCATACCACTACGTCACCTAGCTGCCCCTACTGAGGCCTCACCAGGTCTAAATACCAACCTCGTCCACCTCAGGAACCGCCTACGTCAGCTCCAGTTTACCCAAGATCTCCAGCCTGATGAAGCCCCCAAGAACAACCCTCACCAAGTAGGCGACCTAGTCATGGTCGCCATCTTACCTGTACCCTCCAAACTGAAGCCATGGTACAAGGGTCCATTTGAGGTCCTTAGGATCCCAGACTGTTTCCAGGTCATAATTAACTATCATGGGGAATCTCGCACTTATAGGAATAGGTTTGTCAGAAGGTTTCAACCTATCAATAAGAATATTACTGTTGTAGCTGAGCCTGATCAGGATGTTGACTGTACCCCTGTTTCAAATCTTCACCCTCAAACTTCCTGTCTTTCCGGATCTGTCCCTCTCAACCATGCTGTCCCTCTCCCTCCACCTCTTTCCACTCCCCCTCTCAATTCTCCTTTGCCTGCCCTTCACTCTCCTGTACTGCAACCTCCTGTCACCCTTCCCACTCGCCTCACCCAGTTCACCCCTTCTCACCTTCCTAAACATCGACCTCCTCCTGTTCTCTCTACTCAAACCCAAACTTCCCCCTCTTCTCTTTCATCTCCTGTCACCTTAACCCCTTCCCGCATTCCTAAGCCCAAATCTTCTCACATCTCCTCTCCTTCTCCCTCTCCTCTCATTTCACCTCCGCAACCTCCTTCTCAACCATCGCCTTTAATTAACCTTCCCACGTCTAGTCTTCCCCCCTCGCCACCACAACTCACCAACATACCCCCCACTTTGCCTATCACCCCCAGCTTCCGTCCTAAAAAACCCTCACCTACTCCTCCTATCTCTAAAACCCTACCTTCTTCTCCTCAATCTATTTCCCCTCCTTCTCAACTTCCCAGGCGAAAAACAATATCCAAATTTCGCTCAATGTCACCTCTAACTCCATCTCCCCCATTTCCCAGACTGCCTTCTCATACCCGCTGTGGAAGATCTGTGAAGCCACCCACCAGATGGGAACCAGCCTTGTCCCAGCCTAAAGTGAGAAAGGTTAAGGATCAAGCGTCTTCAAGCTCCTCCCCCCAGCCTGGTACTTCGGCGTCCGCACCAAGCTCCTCCCCCCAGCCTGGTACTTCGGCGTCCGCACAACCTCATGACCTGGGCCAAGCCAGGCTCTCTGTCATCACTCTCCAACCACCTCCAGCTACGACAACGCCCTCGCTGACGACCACCACCAAGATGCAGATTGACATGATAACCCTGGCGCGGAAGGACTCCACCAAAGTAATCAAGTCACCTCACCAACTCCTGGACCATTTGAGGTACTGTGACTCCTCTTCTCTCCTCACCCTCACCGGAGACAAGATGGCCACCCCTAACAACCAGGGAGTCATTTATTACCACTTCCTCCAGCACCTGACCCCTGTCTACGAAGATAATACTTCAACACATTACCATCTCCAGTCCCGGGGTCGGGACTTTTCTCTACCAGACGGTAGTGAGATGCGGTCTCAGGATGATAAGACCGCATCTCTAGCTGCCACTAAACCTGCAGCCAACCCTACTCCTGCACATGCCATTTCTCATCCACTTCCTCTCCCACCAGGAAGTGATCACCCCCATCTTATAACAGAATCTGCCCGGGGGCATCTAGCTACAAGGTACAGCCAGAGTCCAGGCGCGCCACCCCCAGAGCTACAAGGACATAACCACCACGCGCCAACACCACCCCAGCGCCTTTGATCCTCTCAAGCCGGGCGCCTTAACCCGGGAACTGCGGTGAGACTCTTAAGAGTTCCCCCGGCGGAATGCGGGGAGACTCTTAAGAGTGAGTGAACAAAAAAATCAACTTTTGACATCGAAATTTTTTTTTTTTTTTTTTGGGCCCATGGGCCATTCAAAATCTCAGTCCTCTACTTCCCCTCCTTCCCCACTTTCCTCCTCTCCTTCAGTTATCACCTATTTTCCCTGTTATTCCCTTATTCTGAGGTATATTTTCGTGCTAACATTAGAAATCCGGTTGGAGGGTGTGGTCATCACTGATAGCAAGCGAATGCAAGAGAGAGAGAGTATCGATCGACTGTGTCTCAGTGGCCTTGGGGGAAATTGGCGGGAAAGCAGCTTGCCTCACCCATACATTATACAACTCGCGGGCTATATCTCCGATTTTGACCATCCAAACGCTGTTTTCACTCGTTTTATTGTTGTTTCAGGTTAATACCTTTATTTATTAGTGGCCCCTCCATCATTGACAAACATGCCTATTACATAAGGCATCCTCTTCAAACACTAATCCGCCGTAGTTTTGAATCTACCGCGCAGAGCATTTAAAAACTGAGGAGCCTTCATCATGAGCGCACGCGACCTCACTCATGGCTTCAGTCATTATGAATTGGGTTCTCACTACGAAAAAACTTCGTAAAAAAAAAAAAAAAAAAAAAAAAAATAAGAATAACTATCCAATAAGCTTTCCATCATATCGTGGATGTACTTGTGTGGATTTCTGACCAGACGCTGATTCAGGCGTCATTCTTCCTTCTCTGCTCTGCGTTCAGCCCGCCCGGACGTGCCTCCCCACGCTCCGCTGGTTCCGCATTCGCTGCGTCCCTAGTGAGTTTTTTCTCATTTGTTTACTCCAGGATGTATCGAGTAAGGTTAGGATAGGCGTAGCAGGAGTGTCCTGGGCTGGTTGCCCGCAGTGCAGTGTATTTTGGGTCGAGTGTATGGGGCATCTATTTCGGATGTACCCTCGTGGTCACGTTGTGGACATGTGAACTTTTTCACAGTCGAGTTAGTTTGTGATGCAGGCGGCTTTCACTACGCGTTAATTATTGCTGCCTTTTATCTTTCTGATGAGGTAAGCTTTGTTTTCTGACGTTCCCAGCGTATTTTTCTTCACTTAGTGAAGTTTTTTCTGGGTCCCGAGTCAGTCTTCCCTGGGTTGGAAGTTATTGCTACGGTGGTGTGTTGGCGGTGGTTCCTGTTGTGATATTTCCAATGTGTGTGTTTATTTCAACTGTTATTATGCCGTCTGCCTAGGCCTAGCCAGCCGCTCGTAGCTTTGCCACATGTACTAGTGTTATTATTTATTATTTATAAATATGCCCTACTGTGTCATGTGTATCCGGGTTTTAGTTGTGTATTGGCTAATTCCTCGGACTATAATTGTTTCCTGGTTTAGTTGTGTATTGTCTAATTCCACGGATTATGGTGTGACCTTGGGTTAGTCGTGCGTGGCTATCCTCGTGTCGTGTGTTGTTCAGATGGTGTCTGTTCAGGGTGGGTTTCCTTCCGGCGGGTTTTTTCTCGGTTTCACCGTGAAAAAATCCTGGCCGAGAGCAGTGTTGGGCCACACGTGGTTGTTAACACTGGCTTGTATCCCCGGCGGGGGGGGTGTCTGTGGCTCTCCAGGACTGCGTCTGTGGGTGCCTGGTTTCAGGCCTCCTTTGATTCCCGGCGGGATGGCTGTACCCATCCATTTAAAACGGCGTTCTTGTGGACATACGTTTTAGGAGTTTTTTCTACCTGGTTTTACGACAACCACATGAAAAACCTAGCTGTTGTTTAGGCTTTCCTCCCCGGCGATCTTTTACAAAGAAGTGGGGACAGGAACTTATGGGGTTAACTTTTAAACTTCTCACCCGGCGGGTGCACCTGGGTAGGGTGAGATGAACGACTTAGGTCTTTCAGTTTAGTTAACCGATCCATTATAGTGATACTCTGTGTATCGCTGCCTTTACTATTACGGCGATTGAAGGTTCAATTAGGTTAAATATCGATTATCACACCCGGCGGGTGCTCCTAGGTGGAGGAACTAAGGAATTTACAAAATTCAATTTAACCTATTAATTTAGTGATACAATTAGGTATCGCCGCCTTCTAACTTACGGCGATCTTTTGTGACAATTCGTTAAACATCAGATCTCGTATCATCCTGCCCTGGGCTATTCTACTAAAATAATTCAAGGGCCGGCGTCTTTTTGGGGGGTTGCTTTGTTACAAAATTGAATCTTGAGACAGTCACCTCCTCCGAGAGACTATAAGTGCCATGCTGGACCATTATATCAGAGGGTATTCTTCACTTTCTTTAGCAAAAGATTTGTTTAGACTTTACACCCGCCGCGTGGCGAGATGTGTTAGTTGTGTCTTTGCATCTCGTTACCCGGCGGGTTATTAACACTGGTGTGCGACCATGTTGGATTAACCTTATGAGCATTAATTCCTGGAAATTTTCTTGTTTTTTCCAGAGCTGAGCTCCGGCGGACCAATACAGACCCGGCGGTAGTTTTCACCCACCAGTCTCTGTCATGGCTACCGTGGCCCCAGTTTTTGCCCTGTGCATTACCCCTACTTGTGCTGGTATCCCTATTTTTGCACACACCCTTTGCATAAGGTGTGTTAAATGTCTAGACCGTTCAAGGGGTCTCTGGGTTATGCATAATTGTTCCTTTTGCTCTCAATTAGCTGTTAAAGTCCTTTGTGATAATGATAAGACCGCGGCGGTAGCGTTGAGAGAGGTTCGACAACAAATGTCGGCCTACACTACCATTGTCGCGCATAAGTCACTTCAATGTGACAACGTCCCACTTTGGGATAGATTGCTGTCAGAACACCCTCCCCCTAAACGTTCCTCTAGAGTCACGAGTGTTAAGCCGACGGAGACTAGTCAGGGTTCTGTATCGTCTGCGACTACAACTAAACGCCCGAGAGAGCCTACACCCCCGGCATCCGCCTCCTCGTCGCGGGCGAGATCTAGGTCAAGGTCACCTCTCAGACAACAGTCTTCTAGTCGTGCCTCTTCGCCGGAGAGTAAGAAGAGTAAGACGGAAGGTTCCACCAGTGGTCACGGCGGAGATTCTTCCAGATCTAAGACTAGTTCGCGGTCACACCGCAGCCATAAATCCTCAAAAAAAGGATTCACATCGGAAGTCCTCTCGACATTCCCCAAAGTCTAGTGCATCTTATCGTACCTCTACACCTGACAGAGTTTGTGTTAGGGCCTCTGAGTCCAGTGCAGCGCCTGTCCCTAAAGAGGATTTGCCAATTAATATTTTAACCCTGGAAATGGAAAGTTCAGGAGGGTCAATAATTGAGAATGTTTCAGACTCTCAAGAGAGCGTAGGCCAGGGCCTCGGTGTTTGGCGGTTTGCCCAACCAGGGTCTGACCACCCACGTCCGACTCATACGAGTCACACAGTAGCCGACGTCCACAGGGACACGGCGATCCCATCCTCTATCCCAGACTTATCTTGGAAACAAGGTACCCCTGCCTCGGCGGGGTCTTCTCAGGAGGATAGGGAGGAAAAAGACGAAGTTTCAATAATTTCGGATATGGAAGGACAGGGGTCAGGCTCAGGCTTGGACGCCGCTCGAGATAATAATGATTCTCCTGTAAGTTCTTCATCAAATCAGTTTGTTACAGCACAAGAAATTGATGGGTTGCTTACTCATGCTTTATCTAAATTTTTTGGTCAACAACAAGAAAACCCCACAATGGACTTGGGGGCTCCCTCGACAAGCTCTACGGTACGGCCTCTGATGACGTCAATTGATTTATCTAAGATTCCTAACCCTCCTACTCTGTCACCTGCAAGGAGCACTAAGCCTGCCACGGCGGCATTGACAACTTCAAATGTCAGGGTCATAACGGATGTTAATCCACCCCCTCTAGACAAAGCGCCTCTTAGAAAGGTAGCTATGCCCCTGCTTTATGGGCCAGACGAGTCATGGGTTCTTTTGAACCCCTCTAAACCAGAGCTTGCCCAACCTACCTTGTCAGGGGAACTCCCGGTACCGCGTGAGTGGTTTATCCAGGGCAACAAGTCAAAGAAATTAAGGGCCATGGATGCCTTGGGTAATATTCTGGACGTAAACATTAAGGCTATACCTAGTTATTATCACCAGGATTATTTTGTGTATGCTTCTAAGCCTGCTTTACCCCCTGCCTCAGCTTTAAAACTATTTTCAGACTGGTCTAAGCTGGATGGGTTTAATGATATTAAGACTCTGTCAGCTCTTACTCCTGAACTAGATTTACAGACCGTCACAGACGACGCAGCTAATCCAGTTTTGAAGGTGGGACAGTTGGGTCCAGGAGCTTGGGTGGATTGGGAGGTAGAGGCTCAAAACTTTGCAACCACTTTCACTTCTAAATCTTCCCACCAGATCCCTCAGGACGCACATTCATGGTTTTCCATGCCGGTGGGTTCTGCCGGCGGAGTCCCGGCGGCTTTGTTTGCATTCCTAGCTGCCCCTAAGATTAATCTTTGTGAACTGAAGGACCCGTTCACTACTCCTACCCCTACTCACCTAGACAGAGAATTTAGGCTACGAGGAAAAGCTTTTCGCCTGTTTTCACAGTACATAGTATCTCAGCAGGTGGCTAAGTCTTTACTACGGTCTACTCAGGCAATCGCAGACGCGGATGCTCGAAGATCGGTTGAGTTATCCCGGCGACTGATTCTTCAGTCGTCAATCCAATCCTTAGGTGACATACGCACCGCCTTGCTTGAGGCGGTGCGAGCACGACAAGATCTTAGGATGTCGTTAGTTCGCAAGCTACCTGATCACATTGCTAACCAGGTGGTGATGTCACCAGTACTTACTCCATCTTTAATGTCCCCTGACGTATGGCGAACGGTGTTCAATATGGCACAGGCCATTAAGCACAGTCCCGCCCCTTCTAAGAAACCTGCATTTAACTTCCCCAAACCCAGGCCTACTACTAAAGCCCAGTCAGGGGGATCTAAACCTTTTCTTCCGCCTAAGTCCTCCCACTCCCCCCAGGGTCAGTACAGACATAGACAGAATAGGTTTTCAGGTCAGAGAGGACGCGGCCAAAATAAACCAGGTCAGGGCCAGTCTTCGGCCAACACCAGCCAGCCGGCGAAGCGGCCAGCACCAACCCCACCATCAAAAAACTAAAGTCTCTCTCACTCCCGGCGCCTACCTTAAGGCCGGAGGAACCGAGGGTAGTACAGCCGGCGAACCCTTGTCTGCTAACTGGGTCGTTCCGAACGTGTCACCAAGCATGGCCGTTAAACACTTGGGCACGGATGGTGGCACGCAAAGGCATCACTTGGCAGTGGCTCCGGCGACCTCGATTACGTCAGCCGACAACGGCGAATTTTGTTTCTTTAGAGGTGGAGTCACTAGCCCAGGAAATGATTGCCAAGAATGTCATCATCCCGGTCCCCCCAAATTACCCTGTATTCACGTCCAAACTATTTTTGGTTCCCAAAAGGGACAGTGTTCAGATGAGGCCGGTCGTAGACCTGTCTTATCTGAATCTTCACATTCACAACGAATCTTTCAGAATGTTAACAGTACACCAAATCAGGCTAACACTTCCGCCGGGGGGTTGGATGTGTTCACTAGACCTGACAGACGCCTATTGGCACGTATCGGTCAACAAAAGATTTCAAAGGTTTTTGGCCTTACGAATCAGGCACCAAAATTTTGTTTTTCAGAGGATGCCGTTCGGTTTGAACCTGGCACCTCGATTATTCACAAAACTAGTCCGGCAAGCCCTGATGCCATTGTTAAAACAAGGGATCAGAGTGTTGTGGTATCTGGACGACTGGCTGGTGGTGGCAGAGACACAACAATTATGCATAAAACATGTCAATATCATTTTAAATCATGTCAAAACTCTAGGCTTCAAGGTAAATCTGGTAAAGTCAAACCTTGTTCCCTCACGAGTAATTCAGTGGATAGGGCTGGTCTGAAACACCGCCGCTCTCACTCTGAGTCAGAGTGTGGACAATCGCAACAGGTTTCGCAGGAAACTGTTCAGGTTTCTTCACAGTCTGACTACGACTCGAAGGGTCTGGGAGTCTCTGGTCGGCTCTCTCAACTGGATTCAACTAACTGTCAAGTTGGGCCGGTTGAAAGTAAAACGATTAATATTGGAAGGCAACAAATATTTCCCGCTCTTACCGGCGGGAAAATTATGGCCCATCCCGAAATTAATCCACAACTTACTAGCGGTCTGGGCGAAGAGGGAAACATTGCACTCAATAATGTCATGGACCTCTCCTCCACCAACGGTATGGGTAGACACGGATGCGTCAGGCACAATAGGTTGGGGATTTCAGTCAAATCAGGGGCACCAGGGTCAGGGGCTTTGGTCCCACTTAGAAATCTCGCACATCAATGTCAAAGAATTACTAGTCCCCTTATATTTCCTTCAGGCTCACGGCCCGGCGTTACGGGACAAGTCGGTGGCCTTCAGAATGGACAATCTGAATGCAGTCCACTGTATTCAGAAACAAGGGTCAATGAGGTCAAGGAAGTTGCTAAACGTGTCAGAAGAGATTTTTGCTCTAGCCAACAGTCTAGATATTTATCTACACGCTTCTTATCTCCCAGGCGTAGCGAACGTCTGGGCAGACGCTCTATCCCGGCGACAGAGCACGACAGTAGAATGGGAGCTCAAGCAACCCATTTTCAACCTAATGATTGCAGAGCTCTCCCATCCACAAGTGGATCTTTTTGCGTCCGAGGAGACTCACAAACTCCCTCTATACCTCACCCGCCGGGCGAAAACGTCGGCAGGGGGGCCAGACGCCCTAGTGACAGACTGGAACAGATGGAGCTCCATCTATCTGTTTCCGCCGCCAGATGCGTCACTAATGTGCCACGTAGTGAACAAACTACGAGATTATCGAGGCTTAGTCTCGCTAATCGCGCCGCTGTGGCCGGCGCAGTTGTGGTACCAGCAATTGAAAATGTGGTGCCCGGACCCGGTATCGCTCCCGGTCGGGTATTTCCACTTAGACGCGATTGGCAACCTCGCGACCTCGCTGACTTTTGCATTATGGACATTCAGGAGGCCAAGTGGCTAGCACCATACGGTAGAGATGTGACAAATAAATTACTTAATCAATATGCTCAGTCTACAAAACGACAGTATCAATCACATTGGCAAGCCTTTACTTCTTGGATCGTTAGGACAGAACAAACTGTACCCTCAGTGGCATTAGTTTTTAATTATTTAAATTATCTGTTTGACCAGAAACGTTTATCTGTGGTAACATTAAAAAATCACTTAACTGCGATTAGAGTGCCCTTTTTAGACCTTACAGGTCTTTCCATACCGGTAGCGGAGGAAACAGGTTTTATGAGAGCATGTTTTAAACTCCGTCCACCTCCCCGTCAGCTCATGCCTACTTGGTCTCTGGACAAAGCTTTGTCTTTGCTTCACTCTCGTCTGTACCAAAATACTGCAGACTTTGCATTACTCTTAAAAAAGGCGGTTTTCCTTTTGGCTTTAGCCACCGGAAACAGAGTGTCTGAGCTGGCGGCGATGAGCAACACACCTAATTGTCTTAGGTTTGGTAGACTTAATGAATGTATTTCCATTGCACCCTCCCCAGGTTTTGTAGCCAAGAATGAGCATAGTGCACAATGTTTTCTGAGTTCACGGTGCCGGCGTTAAAAAGGGGAAAGGTGCATCATAATTTATGTCCAGTACAAGCTCTAACCAAATATTTGAGAGTAGCTCCTCACAACCCCCAAGGTGCTTTATGGGTAGCAAGTACGGGTAAACGCTTACTTAAACGGCGATTAGCCTCTCTTCTGGTAGAAGTCATTAAAGAAAGTAATCCCGGCGTTGTGGGTCGGGCCCACGATTTACGCAAATGGGCAGCCTCTTTACGTTTCCTGAAAAAATTTCAGTTGAAGACATAGCGTCCACGCAGTTGTGGGCGTCTAATCATACGTTTCTGTCTAGATACTTGTCAGTTGCTCTAGACAAACCTTCCTTACCATGTATAGCTTTAAGGCAGAGGGTCTAGGTGGCCCTGCAGTCACTTTTGTTTACTTTCACGGGAAAGGGGGGGGGGGGTGCAGTCAGTTGACACAGGACACCCTAGACCCCGCCGGAGTATGAGAGCTGTGATACAATTTAAGGTTAAAATGTGTTATGAAAATTTCTCAGTGAGAAATTGTGCTAGTACAATGTTAAGTACAAAACAACGGTGTTGTTAGAGTAGTTTAGCTGCGAAAGCAATTTATTTTTAGAATAATGGAGTTCCTTTGCAATTTATCTCCAAGTTTATGTTGGGGTTTATTATGTGCACATGTAAACTTATAACTTGTTATTTTTTTGTCACCACTCGTTGAGTGGGGTGCCTTTGTAACTACAGATCTGTGTTCAGAATCTTCAGAGTTACCCATTTTTTGTCAAGCAGGCTTCTTTGAAGCACGCACCTGCCTGAACCCCCTTTTTCTTGTATTTGTTCGGCTACGCCGTATTTAAATATATTTTCAAAGTAAGAATACTATGTGGTTGTTTTTATTATCTGCTTTTCTAGAGTTATGATATGATTACGAATGTCCCCCTCCAGTCTTAGAAATCAGGCATGTTCGTCAATGATGGAGGGGCCACTAATAAATTATAGGTTTGACTCCTGTAAGGAGATAAAGAAAACCTAATATTTAGTAGTGGCCCCGTAATCATTGACGACTGGGGCCCTCCCGACCGTCCCCTTCCCATTCGTTGATGTATTAAGGATTTTGGTTTACTTGATATGTCAGTGAAGGAAGAATGACGCCTGAATCAGCGTCTGGTCAGAAATCCACACAAGTACATCCACGATATGATGGAAAGCTTATTGGATAGTTATTCTTATTTTCTTTTTGTTTTTATTTTTTACGAAGTTTTTTCGTAGTGAGAACCCAATTCATAATGACTGAAGCCATGAATGAGGTCGCGTGCGCTCATGATGAAGGCTCCTCAGTTTTTAAATGCTCTGCGCGGTAGATTCAAAACTACGGCGGATTAGTGTTTGAAGAGGATGCCTTATGTAATAGGCATGTTCGTCAATGATTACGGGGCCACTACTAAATATTAGGTTTTCTTTATCTCCTTACAGGAGTCAAACCTATAATAATCAACCCATAATAGGCGCATATGGATAAGTATTAATGCTATTAATGGTACAATGAATATTTTAGTGACGGAAACACCTCAAATACGTCCGCACAGGGGGACGTTTCCAATTACCCCCATGCGCACTTGTTAGGTTAAGTAGGGGCAAGAAGATTGCCTTATACTCACCCAGCCTGGACATCAGTAACTAAGCTTGCCATTTGGTATTCTTTAGTTCAGGGTAAGAACAGCCAGAGATAGCTGGTGTTCAACTTGTCAGTTGTGTGCTGTGATCGAAGATCTACCAGGTCGGGTTCCCCCCATCAGGAAGAGGACTAGCTTGGGCAACCCACTTTGGGCTCCCCCTTTCTGGCCTTCGATGCGGTGCACAAACCAAGTACCGAAGGATTCCTACCTTGTTTTGTTCAAGGGATTATGAGGATAGTGTAGTAACTTTAGATCTACCAGATCGGGTTCCCCCCATCAGGAAGAGGACTAATTTTGGGCAACCCACTTTGGGCTCCCCTTTCTGGATTCTCTTTTTACTAATTCCACGAACTAGCAAGGAAGGAAGACACTTACCCTGACCCCCCTTAGAATACCTATAATGTCACTATCTAGACTGCTTGCAACTCTAGGTAGATCATTATGCTAGTAACCCTAACCCCCCAAACCTTGTAGCAGAACTCCAGCATATCCTTTGGGGATCACTGCACTGTGGGAGTGCAAGAGGAACCCGGTTGTCCCGTGGTAGGTGCCAAGGTCTAAGGAATCATCTTGTGACTCACCCTGGACCAGTAGCTGGAGTCATCACGCCCAGCCGCCCCCCCCCCCCCCCTGGACCAACTTCCGGAGTCAACTCGCCCAGCCGCCCTCCGGACTACTGGATCCTCCCTCGATCTACGGGCCCTCCTCTTCACTACAGCTCTCCTTTAAGTGCTTTTGTATAGTTTATGGGTATAGAGTTGACTCAGGGTTGTGGTAGAAGTTATCTTCAGGGGTTCTCATTAACATTGCGTCTTGCGAGAGGTCTTTCTTCTCCCTACTTAAATTGACGTTAATTAGCCCACTTGCCGGGACACATTATACATACCTATCAGGGGATCCTGGGTTATTGGTCTCCCATAGCCCGACAGAGGGGGCGTGCCTATATAAGACCCATAGCATCAAACACACACATATTTACACGTAATCTAGTTCCTTTGTATAACTTCTAGCCTAATTCATTTAACATTCTGTCAGGTTCATAACTTGAATAGATTTCACTCTATCTCAGCTCCCGACGATTGTTGCCTCAGCCTTCAGCACTTTGCTAGTACACAATTAGAGTTAAGGATTAATCTTTGCCAGGTGAGATCTAGCACACCTATAGTATTAATATCATTTGTGAGCCTTTCCGAGCCCACTTCATTGTTGATGACCACTTGGCCATAATTGCTTTAGAGTCAGTTAACGTCACTATATGCCGGGGACATCATTGCATGATCCAGACGGCATTTGCCATTACTGCACTCGTCTTTTGTTGAGATCCTCTCTGAGATCTATTTGGGTAGGAGGTGTACCTCCACCATTTTGGATACCTTATAATTGTATCCTAGGAGTATTATTATTACCTTGAGTCCGGACCCATTGTCCGACTCCTATTGCTTACTTGATAACCTTATTATTGTATGTCTTGATTATTCTTATTGTTGTTGATGATCTCCAGGTTACAGGTATAAAATATATGTCTTGCTCCTCCATGAACCAGGTGTTAAACTGAATAAAACCCATGTTAACTTGTTACCTGTGTGCTTATTATCCTGCCGTGTTGTCTCTTTATTTAAAGTTTAAGGTATACCTATCCAGTTAGAGAGCTGCTCATTGTACAAAGAATATCTCGCGTTCCAATTTGGACCGGGCATAACACTAACCATACCACTAGCGGAGGAAACAGGTTTCATGAGAGCATGTTTTTAACTCCGCCCACCTCCCCGTCAGCTCATGCCTACCTGGTTTCTGGATAAAGCGTTGTCTTTACTTCATTCCCGTCTGTACCAAAATACTGCAGATTTTGACTTACTTTTAAACAGGGCAGTATTCCTTATGGCTTTGGCTACCGGGAACAGGGTATCTGAGCTGGCGGCGATGAGCAACACACCTAATTGCATAAGGTTTGGTAGGCTTAATGAGTGTATTCACATTGCACCTTCCCCAGGGTTCATCGCCAAAAATTAACACAGTGAACACGTGTTTTCCGAGTTCACGGTGCTGGCATTGAAAAGGGGAAAAGTGCACCATAATTTATGTCCAGTGCAAGCGCTAACCAAATATTTGAGAGTAGCACCTCTGAATCAACAGGGTGCTTTATGGGTATCAAGTACGGGCAAACGCGTAATGAAACGTAAAATAGCTTCTCTCCTAGTCGAAGTCATTCAAGAGAGTAATCCCGGCGTCGTGGGAAGAGCCCACGATTTACGCAAATGGGCGGCCTCTTTGCGTTTCCTTAAGAATTTTTCTGTTGAGGACATAGCGTCCACGCACCTATGGTCCTCTAATCATACGTTTTTGACTCGATACCTTTCAGTAGCTCTAGACAGACCTTCCATGCCATGTATAGCTTTAAGGCAGAGGGTCTAGGTGGCCTCTAAGTCACTTATTGTTTAGATTAAGAAAAGAGGGGGGGGGGGGTGCAGTCAGTGTAACATAGGACACCCTAGACCCCGCCGGAGTATGTGTACAGAGAATACGAGCTCTGATACTGGATGTAGGTGTTGTGATATAAAATTTCTCTGTAGTATTCATTACAGGAAATTGTGCTAAAGTACAATAGTAGTAAAACAACAAGTCTTGTTGTAAGTAGTTTTGGCTGTGAAGCAATATAATTTTAAGAAATCTCAGTAGTTGCGACTGCGAATTTTATTTTTGATGTAAGTACTTCTGCATAAGTACAAGAGTTCAGTACTTCTGCGAAAGTACAAGAGTTAATTTTATGTTTGGGTATATTTTTAGGAATATATCGACTAGTTTAATGGGGTTTATAATCATGTGCACATGTAGACTTATAAGTTTTTATTTTTCACCACTTACTTTAAGTGGGGTGCCTTCTTAACTAGCAGATCTGTGTACAGTCTCAGAGTTAATCCTTTTTACTCAAGCAGGCTTCTTCGAAGCACGCTCCTGCTTGTACCCATTTTTGTATATATATGCTGTATAAAGTTTATGCGCAAAAATATATCTTTTTTACAAAGTAAGAATACTTTGTATTTGATTATCTGCTTTTGCTAGAGTTATGATATGATTACGAATGTCCCCCTCCAGTCTTAGATATCAGGCATAATCGTCAATTTAACTAATTTAACTAATAAATTATAGGTTTGACTCCTGCAAGGAGATAAAGAAAACCTAATATTTAGTAGTGGCCCCATAATCATTGACGACTGGGGCCCTCCCGACCATCCCCTTCCCATTCGTTGATGTATTAAGGATTTTGGTTTACTTGATATGTCAGTGAAGAAGGAAGTATGACGCCTGAAGTCAGCGTCTGGTCAAATATCCACACAAGTACATCCACGAGTATATGGAAAGCTTATGAATAGTTATTCTTATTTTCTTTTTATATATTATTTGTTACGAAGTTTTTTCGTAGTGAGAACCCAATTTCATAATGACAGAACCATGAGTGAGGTTGCGTACGCTCATGATGAAGGCTCCTCAAAATTTTTATGCTCTGCGCGGTAGATTCAAACTACGGTAAATGAGCGTTTGAAGAGGAGGCCTTATGTAATAGGCATAATCGTCAATGATTACGGGGCCACTACTAAATATTAGGTTTTCTTTATCTCCTTGCAGGAGTCAAACCTATATTAGTTCTTTCCCTACACTAAAAATATCTTGCACTACAACCTATAGTCCTATAGGCTACTGTGCATACACATATACATATATAAGTATATCTAGCAATGGGACATACACCATACTCAGAGTAGGTGAGGACAAAACAGGAGGATATCTTGTTATTCTCCTACTAACTATAGGCTACTCTGTTTCATTTCAGATGACGGTAAATTGAATTCCTTAGCAGCTAATTTATCAATACTTAATGGAAAAATATGAAACTACTATGCCTCTCCATCATATTTAGACCACATAGGCTATACATAACTAGCACCATATTTCACTACAAAATCTTCAAAATAACTGAGAAATATTGCTGGGAACTTTGCAATTTACCGTCAGTTGAAAAGAAACAGTCTATAACTGCGTAAGAGATGGTCCTTTTATTTCTATTTTTTTGTCCCAAGTAAACAGTAATGCACAAAAGTACATGAATAAAGCGGGTTGTTATAACCATAGGTGGGCACTAACGCGATAAAGTAATGCGATAATGTAACGCGTTAACGATTTCGGGTTAACGTTTATCGGATAAACAAAAATCCAGCTTTAACGAATTAACGGTAACGTCGATACTTTTTGTTCCAAAATAGCGATAATCGTTAATTAATTGCCAAATCATAAATCAATGATCATAAATAATAAATGAAGTGTCAGGAAATAAATATCCATATGAATAATTGAATATGAATTATATGATCCATATGACATATCTTCAAATCATCCAGGAGAAATGCCTAGAGATCCAGCTTAGACATCACTAAATCTGAAAATCATCTAAATGATCTTCTACTAAATCAAATGAAGTGTCAGGTGGGTTCTTTTTCTAATAAAATAATGATAGCATTGCTGCATTTAAGATTTTTTATTTAAAATATGATAAATATCCATATCTTCGATAAATAACGATACTAACGAAGTAACGATATCGTTATCGAAAGGATCGGATTTAGCGATTTAACGATTTAACGATTTAACGGTTAACGAGCGATAAATGTATCGCCGGTTAACGGTTAACGGTTAACGACGTTAAGGTTTTCGTTAACGAAATAACGGTTAACGAAGTTAAGGTTTTTGGTTATCGTGCCCACCTATGGTTATAACTGACCTTTACATATTGTTGCCACTCTGGTTTAAGGGGAGATTTCCACTTGAGAGAATTATTTGTTTACTCCTTTCTTCTGCATGTTTAGCCACATTTTATGACGTTCGCTCCATTAGTTTGACGAGTTTAAGAACTCTCGCCCCATTTCAGTCAATTTTAAGACTTTTCATGCCATTTAGGTGTCGATTTTTTCCTGGCGAGCGATAGCGAGCCTGTAATAGTCTCGTTAAGGCTATATGCTTACAACACGTGGCGAGTTTATTAGACTTACTCCCAATGACTATTTTACGTTTCCCCAGATATCAACTCAGTGTAGTTCTGTGGCTCCGGGATTTTTGATCACAGGTTAACACAACATCCAGATATTTTTGATCACAGGGTAACACAGAAAGATCATATTACCACTCTTGCTAAAACTGCTTCCCAGAAGTTGGGTGTGCTCAACTGTCTCCATGGGTTCTCCATAGCTGTATAGCTTCTTGCTCTGTACAAGGGCACAGTGTGCCCATGTATCAAGTACAGTATTGTTCGCATGTGTGGGGATGTTCCACCCATACAGCACTTCTCAAAAGGGTAGAGTTAAAAGCATATTTTGTCTCATCAAGTCACTTCCTCTTACTACTGTAATTCCCTAAAATCTCTCTCACTCTTCTACTGCTATTACAATAATTATGGTTCTTCAGATCTTTCTCAGTGTATACCTCCTCCCTTACGGAGAGAGGGGGGCACCCACCTTACATCACACTCCCACCCCTATATTCTGTCCAACTCTCTAACCTGCAATAGTGAACTGATTTTCCCAGTCTTTCTTCTACTCAACAAGTAATTGATTAAGCGTTGGAACTCTCATCCTCAGTCTTCGCCAATGGGGAGCCACCTTGTCGTGGTGGCGGGGCTTGAAACGGGGTCGTTGGTGTCACTCTCTTTAGGGCAGGGATTCAATCGGCGTCGTGGACAAAGTGCCCCCCCGTCGTCATTGGGGTAAGCGGAACCTCCCGGTGACGACGTTTTTCATGTTCCCATTTTTGTTTTAATTTTGCGGAGGATTTCCTCCCTATTTTAACTAAATTGTGCCGGCTAGGCTCGAGAGCCTTCCCTCGCTGAGTCTGGAGTACTGGCTCCTCTCCGTTTACAGGGGCCGTGGCGGTCTAGCTCACCGCCCGAGGGGGTTGGTCCCGGGAGCGGCGACGTGGTTGCCCGCGTTGATGCCCCTGGGGTCGCCCATCAGTGGGGACCGGTCTCGGTTCCAGGGGTCCGTTTTCCCTTCCTGGTGGGTTTCCTGGCTTCTGTCCGGCTGCCCTCCATTACGCACAGATTGGGGATGATTGCAATTAACTTTGCCCTCGGTCCCAGTATAGCGGTTTTGCCTAAGCTTGGCCTTTCTGTGCGTTTTGGTGCTATCCCCCCTCGTATAGGGGGGTAGGGTATGAGGATGAGCCCCCTGGAGACCTGCCCCTGTTTGCGCCACCGGTATAGAGGCTGGGGCTCCCTGACTCACGACGGAGGGTTCTCTGTTGGCCCTTCTGGTATGTTCTTTATTTATTGTTTTGTTTCTATTTTTCTTTTTCTTTTTCTTTTTCTTTCTTTTTTTCCCCTCGGTTATGTTTTTCTTTCTTTTTTGATTTCCGATAAAATGAAAATAGAATAGTAAAAACAACTAGGGTCATCATGGATCAGCCATGCAAACCTCCTCCCCTGGATCCAGCTTTGGCGCCCCCGGTACTTGACCTTTGCATTCCCCTGGACTCTTCATCTGACCTTCCTCTGCCCTCTGAGTCTACCACCTTGGACACCTCCCCTCCGAGTTGTTCCGAGTCTGATGCTCTCTCACGCTCTGATACTAAATTACCTGCTTCTACGACTAAGGATTCCCATCCTCCATCTGTGGACCCTACAATGGCCCCTGTTCATATCGACTCTCCACAGAGCCCAACTACACCTGCCGCTCATGATTTAAATGTCCCTCCCCTCTCCCAAGATAAGAGAGACCCTCCTTGTGTTGAGTCTCCTGTTCAAACCATAGACCTTGGCGTGCCAGGTTCTCTTGACACGCCCTGCTCCTCAGCACTACCCGTTAACCGACTTACAGTTTCCACTGACCACCTGCAGAGTGACACCAGTGTTGGTGACCCTTCACCTCCCATCAACACTGTTTCTCCACCATTTCAGCCGATTGTTAGTTCAGCCACTACTTCCACCTCACTCGTTGCAACTCTGGAGCCTCACATGCCTCATTCCGGCCCCCAACATCGGCGGAAACCTCGGCGTCAGTTTGTCCCCAATGCCACCCTCCGGCACTTCGATTCAATTTTTTGGCGATGATGACTGGCCGCGTTTCCTCGTCATACGACCAGCTTCCTACATCTCGGGGGCTAAGTTAGAGAACCTCCTCCTCTCGGCGCATGCAACTTCGGACTTATCGTTCCGTGAGACTGGTAATAATGATTGGATTGTGGAAACCACTACTCGTGCCCAATCTGAGACATACCTATCTCTTACTACCTTGGACGATATCCCTGTTACTGTCACGAAACATAACGACCTCAATTACATCCTCGGTACTGTTGTTCTACCCTCAACTTATGACCATGACGGACTTCCTGATAAGTCGACCCTCCTGTCGTCGTTGCGCTTGCGTTATCCAAATGTGCACGACGTTGATTTGTATAGTATCCCAAACAAATCAACTCCTTCTCATCCTCTCCGCATAGCTCGCATTAATTTTAGTGGACGTTCCCTCCCACGAGACGTCAGGATCGAAGGACAAAGGCGTGAAGTACGACCTTATGTCCCCAAACCGTTACAATGTACAAACTGTTCCACCTTTGGTCACTCAGCTGGTAGGTGTAAGAAGGTTCGGGTGTGTGCCTTCTGTAGCTCCGTCAAACATGCTACCCGTTGGAATTGTGGCACTCCAAAATGTGTTAACTGTGGCCTTGAACACCATGCTCGCTCAAAGCAATGTGTGTTCTACATGTACAATGCTGAGTTAAAGCTTCTCATTAGTCAGTCAGGCATGTCTGTCAGAGAAGCTAAGCAAGAACTGAGAGTAAGAGATGTTAAAGATCCCTCTAGAGATATGACTTACAGTGCTAGACTTCGTGCACCTACAACTGACGTTTCTCCCGGTAGTCGACGACGTGAGGACAGTGATGCTGTGTTGGATTCACCCCTTTCTAGTCCAGCCACTGTTCCCCTTTCCAACCGATTTCATGCACTGAATACCCCTCCCCCTGTTCATGAAGCCTCCACCCCAAAAGCATCCGTGTCCCCTTCACCAGTAACTGATATTCAATCCTTGCCTCTTGCCCCGGCTCCCTCTACCGATGTTGACGATGTCATGGATTCTACCCCCTCCACCAGTAAACGCCGATCTGATGCTCTACATTCTCCCTCCTCAGATCGTCGATCTCCCTCCGTAAAACAGCCCGACCTATGCCTCCCAAACCTCAACGTGTCCCTCCTCGCTCTCGCATCTTCCGCTCTGATATGGGTTCTCCGTCCCAGCCTCCCTCACTCCACACCCCCTCTACGCCTGCGTCCCCCCCGCCTACTCGTCCTCGACCTCACGCACCTATCAATGTTACCGCCTCGGGCTCCCATGCACCCCACTGCGGCTGTCATGACTGCTTTGTGCGGGAGTATCGCCGGACGCCTACCCGCACTAAATCCACTGTTGCTGCGTTGATACGCTCCTTTCTCCGTGACCGACGTTTACCAACCCCTGATAACACCGCCTCTCATAACTCTTCGTGCTTATGCGCTTTTCACTTAAAGTCACGTTCAGATCTTTCACACTCCAAGATAGCTACTATCCTCCATGACCTGTCCTCTAATGTGTCCCCCCACCGTCCCCGTCGAAACTCCCTGCCTTCTCATGACCCTCCCCCCAGACCCGTTCCTCTTCATCTCCAACAGCCGAACAGTGCTGTTAATTTACGTAACCTTACGTCTCTCACTTAACCTGTTCAATCCCTATATACTACAATGGAATTGTAATGGTCTCTCATCTAGAGTCCATCTAGGTGAGATCCAGCGTTTACTCCGTGTCTATAATCCAATGTGTATTTGTTTACAACACATTGGAAATTATAATAAATCCATCACCAACTACCACCTTGCGTGCTGTTCTCTATCCCCTGATGGAGAATATGGCACAGCAATTTATGTCCATCATCGAGTAACTTTTGACTTGTTTCCCATTCGTACAAGTTTCCTACAGCATTCTATCCTTACTCTTCATATCCCCGATGGTGACTCTGTTACCATTTGCAATATCTATAACCAACCTGCTTACAATTATGACCTTTCCTTGCTTTCTCAGTTTTTCTCTACACTACTCTCTCCCATCTTACTGTTGGGTGACTTTAATGCCCATAGCCCTATATGGGACCCTACTTCCTCCAATCCTGATACAGCCAGTTCGCAGATTGAACATTTGCTTTTGAACCGTGACCTTTGCTGCCTTAATGAGGCCGACTCACACACTTACTTTTCTGCTTCCCATCATACTTATTCCTCTGTTGATGTCACCCTGTGCTCCACAGCAATTGTTGATAAGTTTGAGTGGCGGGTCTGTGTTGATACGTTCTCAAGCGATCACTTTCCTGTCATCCTGTCTTACTTGCAATTCCGTCCATGTCCTTCGCTCCCTCGCTATAACTTCCACAAAGCTGACTGGGACGCATATGTCCTCCACACCAGACAAATCCCACCTTTTAATCCCTTAAGGGATCCTGATGAAACGCATTCATTCCTCGTTAATTTTTTTACTAATGCAGCTACTAAGTCTATACCCCAGACGACTTCTTCCCCCCTACGTCGTCGAGTCCCCTGGTGGGACAGCACCTTATCCACTCTTGCTAAAAGTAAACATGAATTAGGCCACCGCCTCGATAGTCTCAATAAACGTTACAATTCTTTATGTTCACGCTTACCTTTACGTGATGATTTTCTATGCCATTCCATCTCGTTATTGATGGATATATGTGCCATCAAACCTCACTACAATCGACTATCAGCTAAATTCCGTCGAGAAGTCATCCGTAGTAGATCCGAATCCTGGAAAACTTATGTCTCCACCATTTCCCCGTCTACCCCGATATCATGCGTTTGGCATAAATTCAGGAATATTAACAGCCTTCACATTGCCCCTCCGCGCCATGCTTTGGTACACGGTG
Organism: Paralithodes platypus; assembly: GCA_032716605.1. Lineage (NCBI taxonomy): Eukaryota > Metazoa > Arthropoda > Malacostraca > Decapoda > Lithodidae > Paralithodes > Paralithodes platypus. Next base: position 41,251,253 of record CM064486.1, read on the forward strand.
GCCGTACTGTTCACGATCCCCTTGAGATATCGAACCTCTTGGGTCAACATCTTGCCCATGTCAGCAGTAATGAGAGGTTAGACGATAATTTCCGCCGCCATAAACTTGAAATGGAGTCGATCCCCCTCAACTTCTCTTCACCAGACACCTTTGATTATAATGCATGCTTTACTATGGATGAATTTGAACATGCACTCTCCAATTGTCCTAACTCCGCTCCTGGCCAAGATAACATAAGTTTTGCCTTACTCACTAACTTAGCCCCCCTTGCTAAATCCTACCTCTTGCAATTTTATAATCAGGTGTGGATCCGTCATCAATTTCCTACCTCATGGAAACATGCTATTGTCGTCCCAATTGCAAAACCTGGAAAAGACCCGAGCTTGCCCTCGAGTTATAGACCAATATCCCTCACCAGTTGTCTTTGTAAATTAATGGAGAAATTGGTCAATACTAGACTCACTTGGTTCCTCCGTCAAAACACTATTCTCACTCCGACCCAATTTGGCTCTCAGAAAGATCGATCTACTCTGGACTCGCTTACGTTATTAGAATCTCATATCAAGCGTGGCTTTGAAAGTAAGTCCATCACCGTCGCCGTTTTCTTTGACATCCAGAAGGCATATGATACCACGTGGCGGCGTCCCATCCTGCAACTACTTCATGATAGTGGTGCCCGTGGCCATCTACCTTTTTTTATTTCAAACTTTCTTTCTGATCGAACATTCCAGACTCGAGTGGAGGGAATCCTTTCTAATGTCTTTCCACTCGTCAATGGTGTTCCCCAGGGCAGCGTTCTCAGCAGCAAACTTTTTGCCGCGGCCATAAATAAAGTCATTCAACAATTGCTGCCGGAAGTCCATGGCAGCCTGTACATTGATGATTTTACCATCTATTGCACTGCCCGTACCCTCAGACATGCTCAACGTATACTCAACATCTCCATCCAACGGGTGATCGCCTGGGCATCTTCAGTTGGCTTTCAGTTTTCGGCTGAGAAAACTAAGGCAATAGTCTTCTATCGAGACAAACGCTGGCTCCGTGGCCAGTCAATATCGCTTCGAATGGGACCCTCTCCGATTTCTTTCTATCCCAGTGTTAAATTCTTAGGCGTAATCTTTGACCAACATCTCAACTGGAGAGACCATGTTCAGTATACTAAAGGTAAAGGCCTTCGTGCTCTCAACCTCCTCAGAAAACTATCCCATACCACTTGGGGTGCCAGACGTACCACTATGTTGATGCTCTACAAGGCGGTGGTTCTTTCCATCCTCGACTACGGCTGCCCCATTTATGGGTCGGCCTCTGCTTCCGTTTTGAAGATGTTGGACCCTGTTCATACGCAGGGTATGCGTCTCTGTACTGGAGCTTTCCGTTCCTCCCCAAATACCTCCGTCTTAGCTGAGAGTGGCGAGCCCCCGCTCTCCCTCCATCGCGATTTAGTTACTATGCGCCGTGCATTAAAAATTAAACATAGTGACTCTCCCACTAATTCCCTTTTCAGTGATATCTTCATTCCCGATCCGTGTCCATCTTCCCCCTCCTTTCCGATTCGTGCTACAATTCTCCTCAACTCTCTTGACTTTCACATTGCTGTTTCGCCGCCTGTTGTCTCCCCTTCCCCCCCATGGGTTATCTCTCTCCCCAATGTTTGCACTCACCTCTCCTTCCTCTCTAAGAGATATCCTTTTGTCCCTAGCCATCACTGCCAACACGCACTCGAACACATACGTCGTAAAGGCCCCCATTTTGCCATCTTCACTGACGGGTCTAAGACTGACTCTGGGGTGGGCCTCGCTGCTGTGTCCTCTACTAAGCTCCTTCAGTTTTCTCTCCCGCCCCAAGCCTCTATCTTTACTGCTGAACTTTTAGCTATCCAATCTGCTATTGACATTATACGTGACACCCCTCAACAGCCCTTTATAATTTACAGTGACTCTCGTAGTGCCCTCAAAGCGCTCCGTGCTTATTCGTCCTCCCACGTAATAGTTTTAGCCATAAAACACGCTCTCCACGAGATGAGCCTACGTGGATTCCAGGTCCAGTTATGTTGGATTCCTGCTCACATCGGTGTCCGTGGCAATGAAGACGCCGATGCTGCGGCTAAGAATGCTATTTTAATGATCCCTCGCCAGCCCCACCTTCCGTTAGGTGATTGGCTGTCCTTACTCAAGCCTTCTATTCTTTGCACGTGGCAATCTCATTGGGATGCTCTACCCTGCAATAATAAACTCCGTGCAATCAAACCTTCTGTCCGTCCTTGGCCCTCGTCTTCCAGGTCTCACAGGTGTGAGGAAGTTTTACTAACTAGACTTAGGATAGGCCATTCCAGGCTGACTCACGGTTATTTGATGTCCACTCCCCGCACTCCGCCCCCTACCTGCTCCTCCTGTCATTCCCCTCTAACTGTTCGCCACGTCTTTGACTGCCCAGATACTGCCCGTCTGCGTACGGTTTGTTTTGGTACTAAATCATTCACTGACCTTTTATCCGATTCTCCGTCATTTTCCTTCCCCCCTATCGTCCGTTTTTTGCGTCGCCTTAAGCTCCTTTCAGTAATCTGATCCAATCCTTCGGGCCAGACCTATGAGAGTTCCGTATGGAGCTCAGTGGTCTGGTTAATCTGCTCTACATAACTAACTAACTCTCATCCTCAGTCTGTCTTTTGGCTCTTTCCCTCATCCTATGACTTAGGTTGCTTCAAGCTCTGTGTGTCCAGATATTTGTACCCTAACGTACCTTGAATTTGGCTCTCTGTTACTCTTTCATTGAAAACTCTGGGAGACACTTGTTACAGGCAGCTTTGCTTGTTTTGTCTTCATAAATATAGGAAAAAAAATATTAGCCTAATATGTCTAATATAGGCCTACTGTGTACTTAGCCACATAAATGAAGGAATGCATCATAATATGGTATACTGAAATAGTTAATTGTATCTCTCTATTGTTTCATTTTACTTAAATTGTATCTCTATTACTCGAAATTACTCGAAAAACAATATGACAGTGTGTATAGTGTTCCGGTAGCAGAAAAGAAAATAGTATCCCCTGTACAATTCTTCATTAATGCAGAACATGAGGTTGCCTTAAACGACATCACTTCTCACAGGAGGATATCACAGAGGCCATAGACAAGATTGCTCTAAATTCATCAGGGGGACCGGTCAACATTCCCGCAATTCTATTGAAGAAATGCAAGGACTCCCTGGCAACACCTATCTATATGATATGGAGAAGATCCCTTGACTCTGGAGCTATCCCAGCACAGCTAAAGGAAGGAATGGTCACCCCAATATTCAAAGGCGGATCACGAGGGTTGCCATCAAACTACAGACCTGTTGTTCTTACTTTGCATATTATCGAGATATTTGAGAGTCATCAGGAAGCGTATTGTCGAGCACATGGACATCACAGAGTAATTAAACTCCGGACAACATGGTTTTCGGAGAGGGAGGTCCTGTTTGTCACAGCTTCTCGACCACTATGCAAATATCCTGGATGATGTAAAGAATGGCAGAAATGTGGATGTGATGTACCTCAATTTTGCCAAGGCTTTTGACAAAGTCGATCATGGGGTGCTCCTACATAAACTAAAAAAGATGGGCATATGTGGGAAGCTTGGAATTTGGATACACTGCAGTTCCTAACAGGGCGGAGACAGACCTTAGTAGTTGATGGCGCTCGCTCTGAAGGCTCAGAAGTTATCAGCGGAGTCCCACAGGGATCAGTACTCGGCCCACTCCTATTCCTCATAATGATTAAGAGATATAAATCAACAAGTGGAATTCTCCCGAGTAACATATCCTTTGCTGACGACACCAGAATAAGCCATTCCATAAACACCAAGGATGATGCAGAAAACCTACAGAAGGACCTGGAGAAAATTTATAGCTGGGCAGAAGAAAACAACATGAAATTCAACAGCAGAAAATTTGAACTCTTAAGATATGGCACAAGTGAGCACCTAATAGAATATGAATATAAAGTGGGCGACGACCAGATTGAAGACAAAGAATCACTCAGAGACCTGGGAGTAGCCTAATTAAGGATGAACAACGACTGTACCTTCAGTGAGCACATCCATCAAGCAGCCAGGTCAGCTCGACAGATGACTGGGTGGATTCTTCGAACCTTTCTGACCAGAAACCCAGAACACCTACCCCTTTGGAAATCACTTGTAGTCTCTAAAATGGAGTACACATGTCAGCTGTGGTCTCCCTATAAAGTTAAAGAGATACAGGAGTTAGAACAAGTACAAAGGGTGTTCACTAGAAAAATATCCAGAGACTCGATCCTTGAACTACTGGGAGAGACTGAAGCACCTAAAGTTGTACTCCCTACAAAGACGACGGGAGCGCTACATTGTGATCTACACCTGGAAGATCCTTGAGGGCACAGCACCAAACCCATCGCCAAGAGGAGGGGAAGGCATCAAGAGCCAAAGTCTTTGGCAGAACCTGCACAAGAAGGTCACTAAACTGTGTCTCTGAAAGGCTCAAGACCATCCAGGCAGAAAGCTTTAGTAACACTGGACTAGACCAGTTAGAGCTGATACTGGGGCGTACCAGACGAGTTCAACAGCGGAGCGTTCAAGGATGGAATCCTGGAGCACCAGATACCACAAACGCCCGACCAACAGAGGAGCTGGGTCAAACTCGATCATTGACCAAATCCAGTACCTCAAGATCGAGAGGATGTGTGGAAGCGGCGGATCCCCAGATCGACCGTGGCGATTGAATGCTAGACTACTCGGCCCACGGGACAGCTCAGCCAGGACAGCTCGGCCCACGGCGAGACAGCTCGGCCCAGTAAAAACGAGACAGCTCGGCCCCGTGTTAATTACGAGACAACTCGTAATTAACCTACACATTATGAATCGAGAGAACTAGCCTATGACATAATTATACAATAAACGAACATTTCGCCCACATTACACACACGCCATAAACCCTCCACTTAGCTCTCCCCATCCTATATCCTGACTGGGCTCGTCAAATTGCCCCATAGCAAAACATGGGGCCGAGCTGTCTCAAATAATGGACCGAGTTGTCTCGCCGTCGTGGCCGAGTTGTCCAAAAGTGGGCCGAGCTGTCCGAGCCGAGTTGTCCCATGGGCCGAGTCGTCCAGTCACCGTGGCGATTTCACCTAAACATCTACAAAGTAACAAAGTAAGTAAAGTAAGTAAGTATTGTTTCATTTTACCATCTTGTATGTATCTCAGTTTATAATAGTTATTCACTCCTTTACTCTAGATTTTACCCAGTCTATAACTTTTACCCCTACAGTGTATCAGCCTTGTAGAGCACAATCACAAGCCACAATAATCCAAAACAAGATAAAAAATAAAAAAATAAAATAAAAATAAATAGGCCTACTAGCACATCAATAATGCCTCATAGTTTGACGATAAAAGTTAAACCTTTCAAATAGTATTGTACAGTAGTATAGTATACTTTATAATTATGGATTCTGGGTGTAGGCTCTTATTGCATGATTGTCCTTTTTATCGAATGCTAGACTACTCGGCCCACGGGACAGCTCGGCCAGGACAGCTCGGCCCACGGCGAGACAGCTCGGCCCAGTAAAAACGAGACAGCTCGGCCCCGTGTTAATTACGAGACAACTCGTAATTAACCTAACCTAACCTAACCTATAACCTAACCTACACATTATGAATCGAGAGAACTAGCCTATGACATAATTATAGGCCTACAATAAACGAAAATTTCGCCCACATTACACACACGCCATAAACGGGAGGCCATGTATACAGCACCAAATCCTGCAAATCCTGTCCTCTGCGCATGCATGAGCATCTTAGGCCCCTTGGCACGATTTGTTTTTTCCTTTATACTATTATATTATCGTAACCTAACCTAACCTTAAATTAACCTAACAGTTGAGCCTAAATTAAAAAAAAAAAGTGAGTTTGGAAGGATTTGGTGCTGCAGACATGGCCTCCCCCATAAACCCTCCACTTAGCTCTCCCCTTCCTATATCCTGACTGGTCTCGTCAAATTGCCCCATAGCAAAACATGGGGCCGAGCTGTCTCAAATAATGGGCCGAGTTGTCTCGCCGTCGTGGCCGAGTTGTCCAAAAGTGGGCCGAGCTGTCCGAGCCGAGTTGTCCCATGGGCCGAGTCGTCCAGTCACCTTTTTATCTATTCTACTGCTGATGCAAGTTTTCCCTTTTCATGTTTTTCCTTGTATTCATTACGCTCTCACATCTCCCCTTGCATATCTATATCTACCATGGGCTATCAGTGATTAAAACAGCAAGTTCAACAACCCTCTCCGGCTCCCCGAACATAATATGATTTTAAATGTCGCGGCTTCAATGAGCGATGATAATAAATAATATGCATAACCCGTCGAGTGAAACTTGACAACTCTTGATCTGGTTGACCATTCGTAAAAACGTTTGTATCCCTATTGATTCCGGTTGTAAATGTCAGGGTCAAGTAGATAGACTTTCTTTACCCCCTTAACAAGAGAAATAGACACATTTGAGCGGCATCTATTAATACTGCGTCACGACCAAGCAGCTCTAGGATGTGACTAGGTGCCGGTGCCACTGTGACTCTGACTCAGCTGTGTCAGAACTGCGATGATTCCTGCTCATGTGACATTCGTACTGCTTCTTTGTCCACCTACAGTTGCTACCCGACAGTCAAGATGGTTCCACTAGGATATAAGTTTTGTGTTTTACTCTTAGTGACTATAATCAACAGTGCACAAGCCACGAATTCCAGCTGTTTAGTGGGTGATGGTGACAGTATTTACGATCTTGGTGAACTAGCCACAAAAGATTACTGGGAGTACACTGAAACTTTGCACACAAAGAATAAGAAGGTGTATTATCTGAGCGTATGTCACCCTTTAAGGAACGCCCCAGACAACTGCACGGGAGATAATACCGGGGTGTGTGCCATCAGTGATCTAGAAGGAGGGGGCACTAAGATAATCGCTAATGCAGGACAGGTGTCAGCCAGTGGGCACAGTGTGGCACAGAGTGGATGGTTGGAATATGTTTATGAGAATGGCCAGAAGTGTGATGAGCGAGGGAGGAACGAGAATTATACAACTCGTATATACCTCATGTGTGCTAGCTCGGAGGCTGAGGAGACCCTGGGCCCCGTACGCATGAGTTCTGCACCCTGCCAGATGACCTTTGCTTGGATGACCCGAGCGGGATGTCCCCAGAGAGCGGCCCCCGTGAAGCCAACGACCTGCCTGACCACCTTCCCAAACTCGAATCACACGCTAAACCTCCATTCCCTCCACTCGGCGAGCTACTACAAAACCCAGAGCGGCAGTACCACCTACGAAGTGAACATCTGCGGAGTCGTCGTTAGTGGGAAGTGCACCCAGGCCAACACTACGGTTTGCAAAGAGAGTGCAGGAAACGAACCCTCTACCATAGCCAACACAGACAGCATGGAATTAACTTGGAGGGATGAAGTTCTGGTTCTCCAGTACAAAAGCCCGGGCATGACAGTGGAAGTTGGGATTCACTGTGATCGTAGCGTTGCTCAGACTGAGCTGTACTTTGTCTCTGCCACTAATGACATTACCACTTTCTCCATGCGCACCTCTGCAGTGTGTACGCCCCAGGAGACATCCCGCTGTGTGCTAGAGGACCAGGGCAATGTTTATGATCTCCGCCCACTCCACAAGGAGACGGGCAACTGGGAAGCCTATGATACTGCTAGTATAGACAAGGTAGCTATGCTGGCCAGTTTAGTAATAGGCCTAGCCTGTAAGTGTAAGGACCGGTTAGTTACTGGTACAAAATTAATACAAAATTTATCTAGCCTACAGTAGAGTAATTTTAAACCATTTGTTCAAGTTTTCAACAATGATACAGACAAAATGGAGTTGCTGCACTGACACTTAAAAATTGGTAAAATTCTAGTTTTGGTTTCACAGTAATTTTAGCTGCTTTAGCAATTTTTTTTCTTCAGTTTTCTTTAATATAGCCTACCATACAGTGTTGTTTTATACCAAGGACTGGCAGAAATGAGTATTTATCCATTATCCAACAATCTAAAAACACGGCCCCCACTAGTGGGTAGGCCCGGGAGGGCTATGAAGATCAGGGAAATCGCGGGGTAAAAGACGAAAATAAGGGGTAATATTAGCTTAACCGATAAATGTTTACCTATGGTCCCGTTAAAATATCCTCAAGTAGGCCCTAACCTATTAAAAACTGGGTTTAATGTTATTTTAATACCACAATTTTTTTGATATATTTGAAGATAAATATTGAATCTATATGATTTAACCCGTTGAGCCCCGGCTAGTTGTTGTTCCCCAAGCTGCCTGGCCGAACAGCCCCAAGGCCAAGGCTATAACCGAGCGCCCCCACAGAACCCTCCCTGCCGACCACAATAAAGCCTGGGTGACCGAAGCCAGTCCACTCCATGGCGGGGAGCTGAGGAGGGCGCGGAAACGCCCGGGAAACCAAAGCCCCACCCAGGGCCCTGTGCCCCTCAGCAATTATGAAGAGAAAGTTGAAGGGCAAAGGAAAGATGTGACGCTTTGGCTTCCAATCTTGGTAGATTAGGAGGTCAATCCACGCAAGAGACGCCGTCACTTGAGATCTAGAAAATATATAAGTAAAAGGAACAGTAACTTCCCCTCCTATTCTCCCGCCATTTCCTACCTTACGAGCCACGTAACTGATTTTAATATGTCGGACGCACGTGATGCGTCGCTGGGAGTTGGTGATCAAACACTGCCGACGCATCACGTGCGACGCTGGGTCTCACTGGGTTAAAGATCATAAGAAAATTTGTTTTAACCCTCGGCAAAACCTAATAAAAAAGTATGGTACTAAAATGTCTTTTTCGTAACAAGGTTGTCAATACGGTAGCCTACTTCCAGTTATCGATAGCTCTAAAGATCATATGAAAATGTGTTAAACCCTCGGAAAACCTAATTCTGTATAAAATTATGGTACTAAAATTTAATTTTCGTAACAAGGTTGTCAATACGGTACGTTCCCGTTATCAATGTACAATCAACGCTGAAGATTGCAGAGTAAACACCGTAGACTTCATCGACTTTTCTTTCACCTTCGAATAATCGACAGCCAATTTTTTTTTTTTTTTTTTACTAAGGGATTATTACTCAGGTTATTTATTATCAGGATTATTACTAAGGTGGTCAGTATGGAAGTGAAGAAGTCCTTGCATGACAGTGTGGTAATCCCGACACTGACTTACGGAAGCGAAGCATGGACGTTGGTTGAGAGACTCAGACCAAGAGTGAGAGCAGTGGAAATGAATTACTTGAGGAGTGCGTGCGGAGTTACATGGAGGGATAGACAGACTAATGAGGAAGTAAGAAGGAGGTGTGGTGTGGAGGTAGATGTGCTGGAAAGTGTGAAAAGGAACAACTTGAGATGGTTCGGCCATATGGAACGTATGGAAAGCGAGAGAATGACTAAGAGGGTGTACGAGAGCGAGGTGGAGGGACAGAGGGGGAGAGGTAGACCGAATATGAGGTGGAAGGATGGAGTGAGGAAGTACATGAACGAAGGCGGTGCTGGTTGGGGGGAGGGGCGTCGACTGACTGGGGACAGAGGTGCATGGGGGCGGTTCGTTCGTGGTCACCCCTTCGGGGATCACGGCGTCAGGCAATAGATAGATAGATAGATAGATTATTACTCAACCAGCGGGGGTGTGGGGGCAGCAGCCCCCACCCATAATACTACGTTAGGTTAGGTAAGGTTGTTAGGTTAGGCTAATGTCTTTTCAAATCACTATCAGGGGGGGGGCTGTGTCTCAACATCGATCGATAGGCCTAATGGGGAAAATAGGTTTTCCCGAGATTTCTAATTAATTACAAACACTATATATTGATGCAAATGAACAATTTATTTTATAAAAAACACTGAAAATTTGTGGTATTAAAATAAAAAAAATCCAAAAACTGTTCAGGGGACTGGTTAGAACTTGTAGGATGTTTAATTGAATGTCGGAAACCAGTATTTACTGAGAAATAACAGTCTTAAAATGTGCTATGGGTCACCCAGGGTCCCTGCCCTCTCTTTCCCAGGTAATGTTATGTTATGTTATATTAGCCTATATTATATTAGGGTTAGGTTAATTTAATTTAATTTAATTTAATTTAATCTAATCTAATATAATATAATATTTGTACATTATGGGCAGTGGGCGGGGCCGCGCGTATGTGGCGGCGTACAGACCCTCCCGTAAAACATAGCGCATTTTAAGACTTATTTCTCAGTAAATACTGTACTGATTTCCGACCTTCAATTAAACATCCTACAAGTTCTAACCAGTCCCCTGAACAGTTTTAATAGGTTACTGGAGGATATTTTAACGGGACCATAGGTAAATTTTTACCGCTTAACCTAACAATCTTACCAAACCAGGCTAACCTTAGTATTATAGGTGGGGGCTGCCGCCCCCACACCCCCGCTGGTTGGGTATTAAAATAATAAAAGATTGACGGGCGCCGAAAGAAAAGTCGATTAGCCTAAGTCTACGGACTACGGTGTTTAGCCTACTCCGCAATCTTCGGCTTTGGCTGTCGATAACAGGAGGTAAATATTAACTTTTTTACTTACAGTTTCTTACAGTTTCTTACAGTAGATCCTCTGGAAAAAGTGTAACTATGCCTGTGTATCCAGCTCAGTACCAGTACTTGCACTGCTGCGGTCGTTCACGGTGTTGGCGGCGGCGGTAGCAGACGCAACATTTTTACTATTCTGTATTTTTGTTTTATAATCAAACTTCAAATCTTGTCTTCCCCATGCTTTATCAAGATTACTTTCAAACTCCCTTATTGATTCGGAATCGACTACATACTGGGGCAGTGCGTTCCACTCATTTACCACTCTATCACAAAATGAGTTCTTTGCCTTCTCAAGCCTATTTCTTTCTTTGTAAATTTTCTTAGAGTGTCCTCTCGTTCTTGTTCCCTCCCGCATCAAGAAGATACCTTCACACACATCCTCATCGTACTTTCCTGACACTATCTTAAAAGTCTCTATCATATCCCCTCTCTTTCTCCTATATGCCAGTGTCGGAAGTCCCAGTGTCCTCAACCTCTGCTCATAGCCCGCGTTCTTCAACGTTGGTACCAGCTTGCTAGCTCTTCTCTGCACTTTCTCCACTGCTTCTATATCCTTTACCATATATGGAGCCCACGCCTGGTTTGCATATTCCAGGTGTGGCCTAACCAGCGCTGTATATAGATTCCTGAAGATTTCTTCGTCAAGTGACACAAATGTCCTCCTTATCAGCCCTACAATTCTATTGGCTTTGTTTATCTTTTCCGCTAAATGTTCTGAGAAATTTAACTTATTATCTATCACTACTCCTATATCCTTTTCTGCACTCACTTCCTCCATCGCTTCATACATACTGTATCCTACCTTGTCTATCTTGCTGGTCCCAATCCGCATGTACTTGCATTTTTTTTGGATGAAAAGGCATTAACCAATGCTCAGACCATCCCTTCATGCCCTCCACATCTCCTTGAAGCAAACCCATATCTTCCTTACTCCTCACTCTTCTATACAGTTTAGTGTCATCCGCATACAGGTATACCTCACTTCCATTAGTTATAACTTCAGGCAAGTCGTTGATAAATATAACGAACAGCAGTGGTCCCAACACAGATCCCTGAGGTACCCCACTTGTAATTTCCCTCCACCCCGAGCCTATTCCATTCACCAATACCCTCTGTCTCTGATCTTTCAGGAAGGCTTCTATCCATTTCACACATTTCTCCCCTATATTATAGCTTCTAACTTTCTCTATTAACCTTTTATGTGGGACCTTATCGAAGGCCTTCATAAAATCGCAATATACCACGTCTATTACATCACCATCTTCTAGAATTTGCATCCAATCATCTACCACCTTAATTAGCTGTAGTACCGTCGACCTCCCCGGCAAGAATCCGAACTGTCTCCCACTGAAAAGTTGGTTTGACTTCATATGATCCATTATTCCTTCTCTAATTACCGTTTCCATTAGTTTACACACAACACTTGTCAAACTGACTGGTCTATAATTCCCTGGGTCATTTCTCTTTCCCTTCTTAAATATAGCTGTTATGTTCGCCTCTCTCCAGTCCATCGGGATTTGTCCTGTATTAAACGATACCTCAAATAACATTTTCAATGGCTCTACTAACATCTCCCCTCCTTCCTTTATGATTCTTGGGTGTATCCCATCCGGTCCCGGTGACTTACTTCTGTTCATTTTTTCTATAGCCCTTCTTATTCTAGCATGGGAAAACTCTACTAGTTCTAGTGCCGGTGCCTGTTTGATGGGAATAGTAGGCACTGCATCCTCCGACTCCACTGTTAGTACCCCCCCAAAGTATTTCCCCAGCACCTCTGCTTTCTCCTTATCAGTCTCCGCTGTACTCCCATCATTCAACCCCCCCACCCGCTCTGGGATCCCTACTCTTCTTGTTAATTTTTCCTGAATGTACTTCCAGAATATTTTTGGATTATCCTTCACATTTCTAGCTATCTCTCTCTCCCTCTCCTTCACCCCCCTCCTTGTTTCCCACCTTATTTTATTGTTTATTTGTCTACGTTCCAGATCCACTTCCTTAGCCTCTATACTAGACCCCCTGTTCTTTTTTAACAATTTTAATCTTTCCCACAATCGTTTCTTTCTTCTAATCAATATCCAAAGCTTTCTTTTCATTGGCAATTCTGGGTTAGTTCTTTTCCTCAATTTTGTTTTATCCTTATATTCCCTTACTGGTACACTTTTGGATACAGCATTCTCCAGTTTGACTCTAATTTTCCTCCACATTCCTTCAGCGTCTGCACCGTTCAAATATTCCCCCCAGTCAATGTCCAAACACCGTCTCAGCAGCTCATAATCTTCTCTATCATACATGTATATTTTTCTATTGCTTTTATTATCCCTCTCCGATTTAATGTTACAACTAAAGCAGTAGTTTTGCGGCACTACTGGGCAAGAATGTAGTTACCGGGTGTACCGCCCACCTTGTTTACACTATGCGGATGCCTTTGGATATAAAAATACATTAGCCTAACCAAACAACCTAACCTAACCTAACCTAGTATTCATGCAGTAATGACGGGGCAAATAGCAGAAAATATAGCGTCGAAATAGACGGGAACGTAAGTGCGAGCGCACAACATGACAACCGTACACCCGGAAACTACATCCTTCCCCACTACTGACACAGGCCTATAGGAATGAAGTATGGTAGTATGACAAATTTATATAAGCCATAGAAATTGATGAGTGTGCTGTTAAACCAGAACTAGAATTAGGCTAAACCCAAAAATCTTCAAAATAACCGAGAAATCTTGATAGGAACTTTGCAATTTACCGTCAGTTGAAAAGAAACAGAGTAGGCCTATAGTGGTACAGTAGAAGTAGTGATGGTGGTGGTAGTAGTGAGGATCGATAGTACAGTAGTAGTGATGATGGTAACCCTTCGCAAGTTCGCAGAGTTGAGTATGCCGTTTTGATTTTCGGCAAAGTAGCATTATTATTTTTATTGTTAGCCTATTGGTTTTTTTGTGTTTTCCAACTTCTTCCCTTTTGTTCCTATCAGTGTTAGTGCAGCAACTCCATTTTGTCTGTATCATTGTTGAAAACTCAGTCTGTGTTTGAGTTTTAGACATACTAGGCAGGCACTGGTACTAATCTCTGACATATTCATTATTCATATCATGTGGGGCCCAGGGGGAGGGTGGTGTTCCGGTGTCTGAGATATTCATATCCTGTGTGTGTGTTTGTGTATGTCTGTTTTATTGTACCGGTACTCAGGTACTGTAATAGATTTATGCTCTAAAACATGAATTGTAAGCAAGTGAATCTTCAGTATAACTTTATTTTAATTAATACCACAATTTTGTTTTATATATTTGAAGTTAAATATGGAATCTATATGCTCTAAAGATCACATGAAAATTTGTTTTAACCCACGGCAAAGCCTAATAGAAAAGTATGGTACGGTACTAAAATGTCTTTTTCGTAACAAGGTTGTTAATACGGTACTTTCAGTTATCGATAGCTCTAAAGATCATATGAAAATATGTTTAACCCTCGGAAAAACCTAATATATAAATAGGCCTATGCTACTAATTTCTAAAATGTAATTTTCGTAACAAGGTTGTCAATATGGTACCGGTACTTTCCCGTTATCAATATACATGTACAATCAAAGCTGAAGATTGCAGAGTAAACACCATAGACTTCATCGACTTTTCTTTCGGTTTCGTATTATCGAAAGCCATTTTTTTTTTTTTTTTTTTTTTTTTTTTTAGTAAGGGATTAGTATCCAACCAGCGGGGGGGGTGGGGGCAGCAGCCCCCTCCCATAATACGGTAAATATTTACGAGACTCAACAATATAGGTAACAAATTTCTAATGGTAGTTTTGGGTTCCTATCATCATATGCTTCATTGTTATATTGGGAGGTTTGACACTCTCCCAATAGGCCTACCAAAGATGGAAAACCTATTTGGTAGGTAGCCTCGGAGTATCCAACGTAGAGCTATATACTTATCGTATAATTCTGTTCCGCTCCGGAGCGGGCAATTATCGTAATCACTAGCAAGATTAAATCGATAACATCTAGAGTAGCACCTTACTCTCTCTAGTAGGTACGTTGTACACACTTTTGAGGCTACTATTTTAAAGGAAATGAAAATATTGATGAGAAAGAAAAGAGAAAATTGCAGAACATTGTCCATTCTATCTGGCTCCTTAAGTCATTGTCACGGGTCCACCGCACAACCCGACCGGGTTCATTAGATCATCCAGGTATCAAGTTAATTAGACAAGATTGGATGGGCAAGGGTACGGTGTGAGGGCGGGATACTATGACGTTGGATACTCCGAGGCTACCTACCAAATACAGTAGGCTCACATATCTCGATCAATCTCATCTCGATATTTCGCATCTCGATGCCACCTTCAAGCTCTCCCCAATCACAAATCTCGATGAAAAAACGTTAATCTCGATAGCTAATAGCTAAATATCGATGCTAGATGCTTATATACTAATATAAACAGATTAATCTTGACCAAATCGATGTGTGAACCTCACAGTCATTGTGTTTTGTTCACCTGTATACTAATGTACCGCTAGTATCGATCGTCTCAAGCGGTAGTCTAACCTGTCTCTGCCGCTTTCATTTACATAGTAATATAAATTACTTTACCATGTTTTAATATACATTATTATTTGTATGAGGAAAATCTAATATATAATAATAGTAAAGACAAGAAAACTTGATTAAACTTTATACCATGGAAAATTTATTGAAGTCGGTAGATCTAGCGGCCACTTGGTGTACCAGTCACACATCCGCCATTCGCTTGAAAACTTGTATTGTGAAGTCGTCTACCTGGACCTTTTTTTATCGCATTCATAAAATGCCGGTACTAGTGGTGACAGGGTGAGGGAAGCAATTGCAAGAATTGTTGACGGTGACTGTGCGCCGGGTGCGGAGACGCAGTAACCTAACTGCGTTCGCCTCGGAACCAACAATCAACCACACAAACCTCTTTATCAATAAATATAAGGTAAAAATAAAACTTTCATTATTAATTTTATCTATTTTAACATATTATATATATTGCATCTGATTGTGGGGGGCAAATGTGAAAATTGACAGATTTGATGTAGGTTAGTCGGCAAGTGGCTGGAACCGATTGTATTTTTTCCCATAAGAAGTTAACTTCGCATCTCGATATTTCGAATCTCGATCGGTATTTGTGGGAACCAATTATGATCGAGATTGGAGATTCCACTGTAGAAGGTTTTCCTTCTTTGGTATTGGGAGAGTGTCAAACCTCCCAATTTAGTAGTAGCCTCTACGTCTCCAACGTAGAGCTAGAGTAACAAATTGGAGGCGGACATCCAAGCGAAAAAACACAAACTTAGCCCTTAGGAAATATCAGGACCATGGAAAGACCGACTTAAACAAGAGAGTTTATATAAAGAGTGTACAGACAGGTGCATATCAAGAGAGGTCAAGTACAGTCAAGTCTTATTCAATGAAATAACAGCCTAAGACAAAGAATTATGCATTTCATAATGATGAATATATAAATTCCAGGATCCCCCCCCCCCCCTCCTTCCGGAAGAAAGCAGGACGACCCATACTGTAACGAGTAAATACCGGCATACGCCGAATAGGAGTACCGTACAGGATGTGACGAGAAACTACATGAGCAGTGTCAGTGACGAGCACTAAAAGCCTTATGAGAAAAGTTCAGTGGTATGAGGACAAGACATACCGAAAGAATGTAGTATACTTAAGACTAGAAAGTATATCAAAAGCTTAGCCCAGTTATTAATCTTTAACATAGGTGCAAGTATGGGTATAGTGCAATACCCTCCCCCCCCCAACCCCCAATAAGGGAAGGACAGGACAGGACAGGAGAAGGACAAGAGACAGAAGGAACCCTGCAGGTAGACCCCGAGGGAACCTGTAGGCCCAACGCACTACAAGGACGCCTCGGTCTGTCGGTGGACAACGACAGAGAGGAGGAGACAAACGTGGTGGGGGAAGACCAAAGCCCTGTGTCGGCAAAGTCCGGGCGAGAAAAATCAAGTAAAACCTGAATGTAGCAGCGTACGAACGGACGGCATGAGCTGTGCCCTGAACGTACAGGTTACTGGCCCGAAGAACCCGACACAGGCGAAGTCCCACAGCACGGCGATCAAGCCTCCTATCGGACGTAGGAGCCACCCGTAATGTCAACCCCGACACTGGCCTGGCCGAGTACACATACGTATGCAGGGTTTGAACCGGGCATAACGGACGATGAACCCTACCACGTGTGGAAGCCGGTACAGGAAAGGCCTAAAAACGGGAGTGTCGCGTACAGTTGTAGCTACAAAACTAACAGACGGAGCCAAAGTAACTGACCCAAGGACGGGAGAAAACGTAAGCAATGCCGGGTCCTAGACATGGCAGCCATCTCCGAGACGCCGTCACCCGCCGCCAAAGCCAGAAGGAACAGTGTCATGGCATGGAAATGTTCAGGCGCGGGGTAAATAGTATAAGAGGCAGACGAGAGCAGTGGGAGAGCCTCCGCCAGAGACCACTGAGGAGGAATCTGATGCGGGGTAGGCCTAAGCCCAAAGCAGGCCCGCATGAGGAAATCCAATGCCCTGTGAGGAACGACCAACCCCGTGAATGACTCAAACGGTACCCAAATGGCCGATAGGCGGGTCCTAAGCGTGGTGCATATGTTGGGACGCATCCCAAAAATAACCAAATGAGGTAGGGAAACACGAACGCCACCGACAGGCGTGTCCGTGATGTGTTGGTCATCCCAGAAGGAATACCGTGCCAGTGAGAGACGGAAGTCTGCCACTGAGAATGTTTCCAGTGGAGAGGATTTGACAGTCATAGATCGACTAAACGTCGGCAGCCACCCTGCCTCACAAACATCCACGATGTGAAGGCCAACGAGGTCCCTAGGTCACCAATCGATCCCAAGTGGAAATCGGGGAACGATAGGGGAACAGGACTCGGGCGCCACCGCCACAGCTGAGCGGACCAGGCGTGTGCCGGCCAGATGGAAGTGAACAACCAAACAAAGTCCATGTACCCACTCAGCCTGTGGAGGACTTTGCACATCAAAAAGGGCAGCGGGTGGCGGAAACACATCGAATACGGTGTGTTGGAAATACCAAACTACCCGGGTGCTGTGTCCCATCGACAGAGCAACCGCCCATAGGTTGGCAGTCCCGGGTAGGTAGGTTACACACAGTGCGACGGTGTAAAGGAGTGCGTGGTAAAACAGGTACCCCGCCTGGTCCTGAAGAACGAAAAGACTACGCAGTCACCTGACTCAGGGTGACAGGCGTGCTCGACCTGTCCCAGTCGAGGCCCGCCCACAGCACATCGTGCGACGGTGGAAGGCAGGACTCGGGAACGGTGACTAGGAAACCGAACCGAGGAACGAGGAGGAACAAGGAGAGCGTCGTGTACACAGTGTGTGGGAGAGTTAGCGGAGAAGATCCCACCCACCAAGGAAAAATAGGAGCGGAAGACCCCGAGTGAGCAGGGGAGGCAAGGCCAGTCCGACGAGGGTCGTAAAGACACGAGGGGCGACATGGAGACCGAAGGGTAAACCGCCGAACATGACATAATTAGAGTCATCAATACGAGGCACGACGGTCGACCACCGGTCACAACACCTCGCTGTCCGTCACGGAGACCAGAAAGACGTGCGGCAGGAAGCCCCGCTGGTGAGGCGAGACTTCCCGAATAATTCCATCCACGTGCATGGACAGAAGAACTTAGACGACGTCTGGGGAGACAGGCCGATGTCACTCAGGTCGCCGAAGTGGAAACGTGGACCGGCACCTCGAGGACAGACCCCGCCGTAGTACCCGGCGTGCCCACGAACGGCGAAGCTAAACCGAGAGTGGGGACGCAAGAGCCGGTAGGGGCCCCGAGTCTGGCGGCCTCGTCAAGAGCCGGTCTGCCGACCTCAACTAAGAGGAAGCGGTTGAGGAGGGACGTGACATCCCAAGCGGACGGGGAGCGAAGAGCCCCGCAGCAGCAAAGAGGGAAGACCCCTGCCATGCAGGGGCAGAGAAGAGCCCCTCCGGAGGGAGCACAGAAAGCAACAGCGATGTGCGGACCTCAGCCAGCGCCAGTGTACAGAAGGAAAACCACAGAGACTGGCGACAACGTGCAGCCTCATGGAAGGGACACTGAATGAAGCCGACGGAGGCGATGGCGAGCTGCAGTCGCACTCGTCCGAATTGGGCCCCACCCTTCCCGAGCACCCTAGTCGGACAGGCTACAATATGCCTGAGGGAAAGCCGAGCTAGGTGCAGTCGCTCGAAGAGGGTGGAGAGCATGCGAGCAGTGCGCCGCCAGGGCTTGTGAACTCGTTCCAGGGCACCCTTCTCTGGTGGCGTGAAGGAACGTGGCAGATATTCAGAAAGATAACGGAGGGGCAAAGAACGAGGCCCAAAATGGAGGTGAAACCCCGGATGAAGGCATGACGAGGCTCGACACGGAGGAGCAGCCGACAGAAGGGAGTGGTGAAGAACCCATCTCCGACCGAACCCCGAAGTCGACGCCCTCCATCAGCCACAAGGAACAGGAAAAGAGAAACTATGGAATGACACAACTGAAACTCATACGAGGTCGACAGAGTGGGCGCGTCGACATGTACGTCGTGTCGAGCAAAGGCTTCGAGCTGTACCTGCCAACTCGCAGGCACCGGGCACACCCCTTGGGCATGTGTAAGAGCTCGTTCCGGGCGGGATGCCGCCACGTTCCTCCACGATGACGGCTTCCCGTAAAGGGAAGGGAAGCGACGTCTGTGAGGGACCGGAAACGTCCCGAGGGACGGAACGTGGACAGGCCGACCAACCAGCCCCAGGCTACACGCAGGGAGCACGACTAAAGAAGTCGATGCCGCCTGGGAGCGAGTGGGAGGATGGACAACCGGAGCAGCAACCACAGAGAGAGCAGCTTACGTAGGCAAAAACACCGCCCAGTACGGAAGCACGCCCGGAGATCGTACAGGGGAAGAGACAGGGCGGCGTGCAGCCGTAGACCGTCAGCGACGTGGTGAAGTAGAGCGGCGTCTCCCCTACGACCCGGCGTCTTCGGAAACAGTAGGGACGTCCGAACGAGGCACCGGGGGAAAAGCGTTCAGGCGCCAGGGAGACAGCAGAGGGAAGGGGAAGCATGGCACGCACCCCTTCGTCTAGGAAGCGCGGAAACCGTCGGAGGTGGTCCTTGACAGAGAGAGCGAAACCCTGATCATGTAGCTCAGAGGCGAGACCTCGCCTCTACAGCGTCCGGGAATGTAGAACGAGACCCAAAAGTCAATATCGACGAGACACGGTCTACACCTCCGAGGGTTAAACCCATCGCGGTTGGAGCACGAGAAATGGGTAGGACTCTCCATGTCCCAACGGGCATGGCAGGACGGGAACCCCCATGGTGTGCGCAGGGAGGACATCCTCACTTCAACCGGAAAGAAAAAATATACCGATGGCCCATGTATGAAGCGCCCCAGGCAGAGCAGGGGAAGAAGGCAGGCGCGCCACAAAGAGTTACCACAGGTAAATAGGAGGGACGGTTAAAAGATACTGATGTCCCATGTATGAAGCACAGGAAATGTGTGCAAGCACAAGATTGGGAAAAACCCTTGAGTCCGTGATAGGAGAGTACCCCCTTCCCCTGTTGAGGAAGGGAAGGACGAAAAAGGGGGGCCCTTCGAAACAGGCACGAGGGCAGAAAAGCGCACAAAAGTGGTCACTACACCCTGCAAGTGGAGCACCTTTCATGAAAGTGAGTATCCCCCCCCCCCACCCCCCTTGTGTGTGGTGAGGGGTGAAGAGGGACCCCCCATGCGGAGGGTCAGGGAGAGACCAGGCGAACCAGCAAGTGCAAAGAACCCCGTGCAGGTCCCGAGAGGGAAGGCATGAAAAGCCTTATAATGGAAGAGGATAATAATAATACCCAAAGGTTGAAGGTACTGAAGAGAAGAAGACGCCCAAGGGTACCATCAGAGTAGAGTGGGAGCACAATCCGATGAAAAGGAGAAGTCTGTGAACTACTGCAACCGAGTCCCTATACAGAGGCAAAGCAAAGCACCCTAGCACCGACCCAGAGAGGAGTGGACCAGAACGGGCCGCTCCGCTCGGGGGCGGAAATCCGCCCTGGAGCGGAATGTAGGATGGGTGGAACTCACCACCCGGTGAGGAACCCGTGGCGAGAGCAGAGCGAAGTAGACATACTACACTGGAACCAGAAGAAAAAAACCCTGTGAAGACCCTGTGTAGGCCATGGGAAGGCATGCATGTATGTCAGCGACAGTAACAAGAATAAAGCCTGTTTGTAAGCACCATGAAAATAAAGGCCATGGCAATGCACGCATGTATGTCATTGGCAGAGACAAGACGAAAGCCTGGTCGGAAGCACCACAAAAAAACCACTGAAAGTCGATGAATCCTTAAGAAGAATGGCAAAGAGTGCCCCCTAAATGGGAGGCCAGGCAGGAGTATCAGTCATGAGGTCATGCACAAAATAATGATCAGAGATCCCAGAATAGGCTACAGGCACCAGGTCAGGGAGTAGCCTAAAAGCTCTCACTAGGCCTGGAGACTGGAGTCCCGTCCAATGAAGGAGAGTGGCCCCCCCCCCCCCATGTCCCCCTGTAAGTTAAAGCTGAAGAGAACCCTCCAAAAGGAGGATCAGGAAGGCCATAGGGGAACCAGCAACAGGCCAAAGAGCCCCAACCTCCAGGTCAGAAAAAACCAAGGGGTAGGCTCAACCCTCTGAAGAACTGAAGGAAACCCCACCCCAAAATATAATGGAGACCGATACCTTAAGGCCAGTATCAGTGAAGAGGTCCTGTAGGTTAGAAAGCACAGCCTGGTAAAAAGGAGCATTAAAATACGTCTTAATGGAAGTGCAGGACGACCAGTCTAGGCCTAAACTGAGGCAAGAGTATCGCGACCGTAAACGGCAACGTCCGGTCGAGAGTGGAAAAGTACCGACATCGAGCGGGAACGTCCGCGTTCCAAGGCGGGCGGAATCGTACGTTCAGGCGCGGGAAGTGGTATGAGACGGCAGTAGTGCGTGAGGGAAAAGGCCCGTCCGAGAGCGGAGAGGCCCAGATGGGCCCCACCATAAGCCGAGGACCCAGGAAAGGTAGCCTGGCAAGTCACAGCAGACGTGGGAGCGTCTGTGGGTAACAGACAGTGTGAAAACAGACCTCCGACATAGAACGGAAAGTCCCATTCTAGATCGGAAAGGCCCAGTGAGACCCTGGGACCGTAAATGAAAGGGCCGACCTAGAGCGGGAAGTCCCCGACCCAGGGCGGAAACCCATCGGTACGTGTCTGAGAGGTCTGCGGCACCATGAAGGTGGAAGGCCAGTAAAAGAAAAGTCCCTTCCAAAAGCGGAGGGGGCCCAAAGGTAACCCTCCTAAAGTCACATCAGGCGCGGGAAAGCCTGTGGGTAATCAAGTGCACGACCGTAGTGGGGGGCAGTAGACAGAATAAACTCATCAGAACGGGCTACGTTCGCGGTTTTGTGGGACTGAGGCCACGTAGACAGAGCACTGGAGCCGTCAATCAAAAAGTGAGCATCGTATGCCAGATGGAGGTTGCCACAGTGTTGAAATCCAAACGCGCCCCCCCCCCCCTTAGGCTAGGCCAAAACTCGGAAGTTAGCCTATTCGGCACTTGAGTCAGTAATATATGAAATTACAGGGAGCCACTAGGTACCGTACCCTTGATGAGGGTAAGCAACAAGGGATCGTAGCGACAGGAATACAGAGCACTGGGGCCGCCGATCAATACAGGGGCATGTATGCCAGATTGAGGATGCCACAGAGTTGTACACCAAACGCCCCCCGTCTAGGCTAGGCAAAAAAAGTGAGCCTAGTCGGTACCTGAGCCAGTAATATATGAAAATACAGGGAGTCACCAGTTACCGTACCCTTGATGAGGGGAAGCAACAAGTGACCGAAGCGTCAGGTAGACAGAGCACTGGGGCCGTAATATCAATACAGGGGCAGATTAGCCTATGCCAGATGGAGTAGGCCGCAGAGTCGCAGTCTAAACCACAACGCCCCCCTTCAAGGCTAGGCCAAAAACGGAAGTTAGCCTATTCGGTACTAGAGTCAGATTAATAATGAATTGGAATAGGCTAGGCGAAAAAACGGAAGTTAGCCTATTCGGTACCAGAGCCAGTAATATATGAAATTACAGGGAGTCACCAGTTACTGTACCCTTGATGAGGGTAAGCAACAAGTGACCGAAGCGGCAGGAAGACAGAGCACTGGGGCCGTAATATCAATACAGGGGCAGAGTATGCCAGATTGAGGAGGCCGCAGAGCCGCAGTCTAAACCAAAACGCCCCCCATCAAGGCTAGGCTAAAAACGGAAGTTAGCCTAATCGGTTCTGGAGCCAGTAATATATGAAATTACAGGGCGCCACCAGTGTACCCTTGATGAGGGATATAAACAATACCGTAGGAGGGGCAGTAGACAGAACAAAAACTGTCAGACAAAAACTCATCAGAACGGGCTACATTCGCGGTTTTGTGGGACTGTATCCAGGGAGACAGAGCACCGGGTCCGTCAATCAAAAAGTGAGCAATGTATGCCAGATTGAGGTTGCCACAGTGTTGAAATCCAAACCCCCCCCCCCCCCCTTAGGCTAGGCCAAAACTCTGAAGTTAGCCTAGTCGGTACTTGAGGCAGTAATATATGAAAATACCTGGCGCAATAGTTCCTGCACTCTTGATGAGAGTCAGCAACAAGTAAAAAGACCACCAAAAGGGATCGGCCCTACAAGGGTCAGCGCCCCCCTTCCAACCAACTAGAAGGGCACAAGTAAGCCTAGGCCTAATTTTGCGAAAAGAAAAGCAAAAATAAAGGCAGTGACAAAAAACTATAATGACAAGAAGCTTACTAAAGACAAAACTAAAGCCACCGCAAGTGAAATTAATACAAAAGGCAAAGCCTAAATGAACGAGTGTCGCCCAAGCGGCGACGCATGCGCAGATGGCAAAAAATGAAGTAACTTACAGTATTTTTCTTACAGTAGATCCTCTGGAAAAAGGCAAACTAGGCCTGTGTATCCAGCTCAGTACCAGTACTTGCACTGCTGCGGTCGTTCACGGTGTTGGCGGCGGCGGTAGCAGACGCAATATTTTTACTATTCTGTATTTTTGTTTTATAACCAAACTTCAAATCTTGTCTTCCCCATGCTTTATCAAGATTACTTTCAAACTCCCTTATTGATTCGGAATCGACTACATACTGGGTCAGTGCGTTCCACTCATTTACCACTCTATCACAAAATGAGTTCTTTGCCTTCTCAAGCCTATTTCTTTCTTTGTAAATTTTCTTAGTGTCCTCTCGTTCTTGTTCCCTCCCGCATCAAGAAGATACCTTCACACACATCCTCATCATACTTTCCTGACACTATCTTAAAAGTCTCTATCATATCCCCTCTCTTTCTCCTATATGCCAGTGTCAGAAGCCCCAGTGTCCTCAACCTCTGCTCATAGCCTGCGTTCTTCAACGTTGGTACCAGCTTGCTAGCTCTCCTCTGCACTTTCTCCACTGCTTCTATATCCTTTACCATATATGGAGCCCACACCTGGTTCGCATATTCCAGGTGCAGCCTAACCAGCGCTGTATAGAGATTCCTGAAGATTTCTTCGTCAAGTGACAAATGTCCTCCTTATCAGCCCTACAATTCTATTGGTTTTGTTTATCTTTTCCACTAAATGTTCTGAGAAATTTAACTTATTGTCTATCACTACTTCTATATCCTTTTCTGCATTCACTTCCTCCATCGCTTCATACATACTGTATCCTACCTTGTCTATCTTGCTTGTCCCAATCCGCATGTAGTTGCATTTTTTTGGATGAAAAGGCATTAACCAATGCTCAGACCATCCCTTCATGCCCTCCACATCTCCTTGAAGCAAACCCACATCTTCCTTACTCTTCTATACAGCTTAGTGTCATCCGCATACAGGTATACCTCACTTCCATTAGTTATAACTTCAGGCAAGTCGTTGATAAATATAACGAACAGCAGTGGTCCCAACACAGATCCCTGAGGTACCCCACTTGTAATTTCCCTCCACCCCGAGCCTATTCCATTCACCAGTACCCTCTGTCTCCGATCTTTCAGGAAGGCTTCTATCCATTTCACACATTTCTCCCCTGTATTATAGCTTCTAACTTTCTCTATTAACCTTTTATGTGGGACCTTATCGAAGGCCTTCATAAAATTGCAATATACCACATCTATTACATCACCATCTTCTAGAATTTGCATCCAATCATCTACCACCTTAATTAGCTGTAGTACCGTTGACCTCCCGGCAAGAATCCGAACTGTCTCCCACTGAAAAGTTGGTTTGACTTCATATGGTCCATTATTCCTTCTCTAATTACCGTTTCCATTAGTTTACACACAACACTTGTCAAACTGACTGGTCTATAATTCCCTGGGTCATTTCTCTTTCCCTTCTTAAATATAGCTGTTATGTTCGCCTCTCTCCAGTCCATCGGGATTTGTCCTGTATTAAACGATACCTCAAATAACATTTTCAATGGCTCTACTAACATCTCACCTCCTTCCTTTATGATTCTTGGGTGTATCCCATCCGGTCTCGGGGACTTACTTCTGTTCATTTTTTCTATAGCCCTTCTTATTCTAGCATGGGAAAACTCTTATTAGTTCTAGTGCCGGTGCCTGTTTGATGGGAATAGTAGGCACTGCATCATCCGACTCCACTGTTAGTACCCCCCCAAAGTATTTCCCCAGCACCTCTGCTTTCTCCTTATCAGTCTTCGCTCTACTCCCATCATCCAACCCCCCTACCAGCTCTGGGATCTCTACCCTTCTTGTTAACTTTTCCTGAATGTACTTCCAGAATATTTTTGGATTATCCTTCACATTTCTAGCAATCTCTCTCTCCCTCTCCAGTTTCGACGCTACACTCCAAGAAAAACACATTTGAGCCCATTTTTTAGCGTGCCTACAGCACGTATCATCTGTCTAGAATCACAGGTACCTTAAATAAGGCCCACAACTCCCCCAAAGGGGAGGTGACAGGTGTGGTAGGCACAAAAACAGAGCACCAGAAAAAGTGTGTTGACATAGTGTAGGGCGAAAAGGAATGATCTAATGAACCCGGTCGGGTTCTGCGGTGGACCCGTGACAACGGCTTAAGGAGCCAGATAGGATGGACAATGTTCTGCAATTTTCTCTTTTCTTTCTCATCAATATTTTCATTTCCTTTAACCCATCAGACCCGGAAGGGCTCTTAAACACCCATAAAAAACACACCCGAGCTACCCGGAAGGGCTCTGAGGCACCCAGTGCTTGAAAGCCTGTGAGCTTGGTGTGCGAGGCGTCCGTCCGACGCATGTAAACAACAGCCGGCTGGACCGACGCCCCGCATCTCCAGCCACAAGAAGGAGTGCGTCGCTTGTTCGTGTGTGCCTGTATGTTATTGTTAAGTATCGAAAAGTAGTGTAAAGTGGCTGTTTTTGCCATAAGTTATCTCCAATGAAATCATCATCTCAAAGTCAACTGGTTCAGTACCAGTTGACTTAGAGAGCTCTACTTAACGCCATTCTACAGGTACGAAACACATCTACGCTTGGGGATGCACGGGAATGCGGAAGCAAGCCAAATAACAAAGATGCGGTAGCCTAGGCGTAGAAGTTTTTCGGCCAAAACCCCCGGGTTTCGGGGAATATATATATAATACATAGCCGGGGCTGGAGGGTTAAAATAGTAGCCTCAAAAGTGTGTACAACGTACCTAGTAGAGAGAGTAAGGTGCTACTCTAGATGTTATCGATTTAATCGCGCTAGTGATTACGATAATTGCCCGCTCCAGAACGGAACGGAATTATACGATAAGTATATAGCTCTACGTTGGAGACGTAGAGGCTACTACTAAATAATTTTTATCCCCGGGGAAAAACAAAAAATCTTGGGATTTTTCATTTTTTTCTTGGGATTTTTTTTTTTTCATTAACCTAACCTAACCTAAATGTATGGGGACTATTAGGTTTGGTTAGTTTTTTTGGTTAGTTTAAAGACCAAAACAAAAGAAAATCCTAAGAAAAAAATGAAAAATCCCAAAATTTTAGTTTTTTCCCCGAGGATAAAAATCATATAACAATGAAGCATATGATGATAGGAACCCAAAACTGATATTAGAAATTTGGGCAAGAATGTTAAGTGCAGGCGTACTGCCAGCCTTGTTTACACTACGCGTAGTGGCGACGGACCTTTGCCATCATGTTCCCGTCTATTTTGACTTCCTTTGGAAATAATAATATGTTGAGGGGGGCTTTGCCCCCCTCATCCCTCCATGACATATTGTCATCATCATATATATTGCCAGCAGGGGGCAAATTACAGAAAAAAATCGCCGTCAAAATAGACGAGAACTTAACCACGGCGATCGACAGACAAATGTAAACATGACGGCGGCGGGGGAGGCGTCGGACCTTTGCAATTATGTTCCCGTCTACTTTGAATGCCATTGGATACAATAATATGTTGAGGGGGGGGGGGGGCTTTGCCCCCCCCCCCCCCATAACATATTGTCATCATTATATATATTGCCAGCAGGGGCAAATAACCGAAAAAATCGCCTTAAATATACAGTAGATGCGAAGTTAACCGCGGCGATCGCCCTATGTAAACATGACGACCGTACACCCGGAATCTACATCCGTTACCTATATTGTTGTGTCTCGTAAATATTGACCCATAATACAGTACCGGTACTAGGATAGGTTAGGTAAGGTTGTTAGTTTAGGCTAATGGGCAAGAATGTAGTTACCGGGTGTACCGCCCGTCTTGTTTACACTACACGGACGCTCACCATCATGTTCCCGTCTATTTTGACTGCCTTTTGGATACAAAAATACATTACCCTAACCAAACAACCTAACCTAACCTAACCTAACCTAACCTAGTATTATAGATTTATAAGTACCGGTATTTATTTTATTATAAGTATTTATTGGGAGGTTTGACACTCCCAATACCAAAGAAGGAAAACCTTCTATTTGGTAGGTAGCCTCGGAGTATCCAACGTAGAGCTATATACTTATCGTATAATTCCGTTCCGCTCTGGAGCGGGCAATTATCGTAATCACTAGCAAGATTAAATCGATAACATCTAGAGTAGCACCTTACTCTCTCTACTAGGTACGTTGTACACACTTTTGAGACTACTATTTTAAAGGAAATGAAAATATTGATGAGAAAGAAAAGAGAAAATTGCAGAACATTGTCCATCCTATCTGGCTCCTTAAGCCGTTGTCACGGGTCCACCGCACAACCCGACCGGGTTCATTAGATCATCCAGATATCAAGTTAATTAGACAAGATTGGATGGGCAGGGGTACGGCGTGAGGGCAGGATACTATGACGTTGGATACTCCGAGGCTACCTACCAAATAGAAGGTTTTCCTTCTTTGGTATTGGGAGAGTGTCAAACCTCCCAATTTAGTAGTAGCCTCTACGTCTCCAACGTAGAGCTAGAGTAACAAATTGGAGGCGGACATCCAAGCGAAAAAACAAACTTAGCCCTTAGGAAATATCAGGACCATGGAAAGACCGACTTAAACAAGAGAGTTTATATAAAGAGTGTACAGACAGGTGCATATCATGAGATAACTTAGCCTAAGACAAAGAGTGATGCATTTCATAATGATGAATATATATTCCAGGATGCCCCCCCCCCCCCCTCCTTCCGGAAGAAAGAAGGACGACCCATACTGTAACGAGTAAATACCGGCATACGCCGAATAGGAGTACCGTACAGGATGTGACGAGAAACTACATGAGCAGTGTCAGTGACGAGCACTAAAAGCAATATGAGAAAAGTTCAGTGGTATGAGGACAAGACATACCGAAAGAATGTACTGTAGTATACTTAAGACTAGAAAGTATATCAAAAGCTTAGCCCAGTTATTAATCTTTAACATAGGTGCAAGTATGGGTATAGTGCAATACCCTTCCCTCCCCCCCAACCCCCAATAAGGAAGGACAGGACAGGAGAAGGACAAGAGACAGAAGGAACCCCGCAGGTAGACCCCGAGGGAACCTGCAGGCCCAACGCACTACAAGGACGCCCCGGTCTGTCGGTGGACAACGACAGAGAGGAGGAGACAAACGTGGTGGGGGAAGACCAAAGCCCTGTGTCGGCAAAGTCCGGGCGAGAAAAATCAAGTACAACCTGAATGGAGCAGCGTACGAACGGACGGCATGAGCTGTGCCCTGAAGGTACGGGTTACTGGCCCGAAGAACCCGATACAGGCGAAGTCCCACAGCACGGCGATCAAGCCTCCTATCGGACGTAGGCGCCACCCGTAATGTCAACCCCGACACTGGCCTGGCCGAGTACACATACGTATGCAGGGTTTGAACCGGGCATAACGGACGATGAACCCTACCACGTGTGGAAGCCGGTAAAGGAAAGGCCTAAAAACGGGAGTGTCGCGTACGGTTGTAGCTACAAAACGAACAGACGGAGCCAAAGTAACTGACCCAAGGACGGGAGAAAACGTAAGCAATGCCGGGTCCTAGACATGGCAGCCATCTCCGAGACGCCGTTACCCGCCGCCAAAGCCAGAAGGAACAGTGTCATGGCATGGAAGTGTTCAGGCGCGGGGTAAATAGTGTAAGAGGCAGACGAGAGCAGTGGGAGATCCTCCGCCAGAGACCACTGAGGAGGAATCTGACGCGGGGTAGGCCTAAGTCCAAAGCAGGCCCGCATGAGGAAATCCAATGCCCTGTGAGGAACGACCAACCCCGTGAATGACTCAAACGGCCAACAGGCGGGTCCTAAGCGTGGTGCATATGTTGGGACGCATCCCAAAAATAACCAAATGAGGTAGGGAAACACGAACGCCACCGACAGGCGTGTCCGTGATGTGTTGGTCATCCCAGAAGGAAAACCGTGCCAGTGAGAGACGGAAGTCTGCCACTGAGAATGTGTCCAGTGGAGAGGATTTGACAGTCAAAGATCGACTAAACGTCGGCAGCCACCCTGCCTCACAAACATCCACGATGTGAAGGCCAACGAGGTCCCGAGGCCACCAATCGATCCCAAGTGGAAATCGGGGAACGATAGGGGAACAAGACTCGGGCGCCACCGCCACAGCTGAGCGGACCAGGCGTGTGCCGGCCAGATGGAAGTGAACAACCAAACAAAGTCCATGTACCCACTCAGCCTGCGGAGGACTTTGCACATCAAAAGGGGCGTCGGGTGGCGGAAACACATCGAATACGGTGTGTTGGAAAGACCAAACTACCCGGGTGCTGTGTCCCATCGACAGAGCAACCGCCCATAGGTCGGCAGTCCCGGGTAGGCAGGTTACACGCAGTGCGACGTTGGAAAGGAGTGCGTGGCAAAACAGGTACCCCGCCTGGTCCTGAAGAACGAAAAGACTACGCAGTCACCTGACTCAGGGTGACAGGCGTGCTCGACCTGTCCCAGTCGAGGCCCGCCGCGGCACATCGTGTGACGGAGGAAGGCAGGACTCGGGAACGGCGACTAGGAAACCGAACCGAGGAACAAGGAGAGCGGCGTGTACACAGTGTGCGGGAGAGTTCGCAGAGAAGATCCCACCCACCAAGGAAAAGAGGAGCGGAAGACCCCGAGTGAACAGGGGAGGCAAGGCCAGTCTGACGAGGGTCGTAAAGACACGAGGGGCGACATGGAGACCGAAGGGTAAACAGCCGAACGTGACATAATGAGAGTCATCAATACGAGGCACGACAGGTCGACCACCGGTCACAACACCTCGCTGTCCGTCACGGAGACCAGAAAGACATGCGACAGGAAGCCCCGCTGGTGAGGCGAGACTTCCCGAATAATCCCATCCACGTGCATGGACAGAATAACAGAGGCGACGTCTGGGGAGACAGGCCGATGTCACGCAGGTCGCCGGAGTGGAAACGTGGACCGGCACCTCGAGGACAGACCCCTCCGTATTACCCGGCGTGCCCACGAACGACGAAGCTAAACCGAGAGTGGGGACGCAAGAGCCGGTAGGGGCCCCGAGTCTGGCGGCCTCGTTACGAGCCGGTCTGCCGACCTCAACGAAGAGGAAGCGGTTGAGGAGGGTCGGGACATCCCAGGCGGACGGGGAGCGAAGAGCCCCGCAGAAGCAAAGAGGGAAGACCCCTGCCATGCAGGTGCAGAGAAGAGCCCCTCCGGAGGGAGCACAGAAAGCAACAGCGACGTGCGGACCTCAGCCGGTGCCAGTGTACAGAAGGAAAACCACAGATACTGGCGACAACGCGCAGCCTCATGGAAGGGACACTGAATGAAGCCGACGGAGGCGATGGCGAGCTGCAGTCGCTCGAAGAGGGTGGAGAGCATGCGAGCAGTGCGCCGCCAGGGCTTGTGAACACGTTCCAGGGCACCCTTCTCTGGTGGCGTGAAGGAACGTAGCATACGTTCAGAAATATAATGTAGGGGCAAAGAACCAGGCCCAAAATGGAGGTGAAACCCCGGATGAAGGCATGACGAGGCTCGACACGGAGGAGCAGCCGACAGGAGGGAGTGGTGAAGAACCCATCTCCGACCGAACCCCGAAGTCGACGCCCTCCGTCAGCCACAAGGAACAGTAAAAGATAAACTATGGAATGACACTACTGAAACTCATACGAGGCCGACAGAGTGGGCGCGTCGACATGTACGTCGTGTCGAGCAAAGGCTTCGATCTGTACCTGCCAACTCGCAGGCACCGGGCGCACCCCTTGTGCATGTGTAAGAGCTCGTTCCGGGCGGGATGCCGCCACGTTCCCCACGATGACGGCTTCCCGTAAAGGGAAGGGAAGTGACGTCTGTTAGGGACCTGAAACGTCCCGAGGGACGGAATGTGGACAGGCCGACCAACCAGCCCCAGGCTACACGCAGGGAGCATGACTAAAGAAGTCAATGCCGCCTGGGAGCGAGTGGGAGGATGGACAACCGGAGCAGCAACCACAGGTAGAGCAGGTTACGTAGGCAAGAACACCGCCCAGTACGGAAGCACGCCCGGAGATCGTACAGGGGAAGAGACAGGGCGGAGTGGAGCCGTAGACTGTCGGCGACGTGGTGAAGTAGAGCGGCGTCTCCCCTACGACCCGGCGTCCTCGGAAACAGTAGGGACGTCTGAACGAGGCACCGGGGGAAAAGCGTTCAGGCGCCAGGGAGACAGCAGAGGAAAGGGGAAGCATGGCACGCACCCCTTCGTCTAGGAAGCGCGGAAACCGTCGGAGGTGGTCCTTGACAGAGAGAGCGAAACCCCGATCATGGAGCGCAGAGGCGAGACCTTGCCTCTACAGCGTCCGGGAACGTAGGACGAGACCCAAAGGTCAAGATCGACGAGACACGGTCTACACCTCCGAGGGTTAAACCCATCGCGGTTGGAGCACGAGACATGGGTAGGACTCTCCATGTCCCAACGGGAATGGCAGGACGGGAACCCCCACGGTGTGCGCAGGGAGGAAAGGACATCCTCACCGCAACCGGAAAGGAAAAATATACCGATGGCCCATGTATGAAGCGCCCCAGGCAGAGCAGGGGAAGAAACCAGGCGGGCCACAAAGAGTTACCACAGGTAAATAGGAGGGACGGTAGTAGAGCGTCCCAAGAATACCGCCATGTACATAAGCATGGGGCGGATGGAGGCAAAACCGGTCAGCGGTGGCCTCCTGAGCCTTGGGTGGAGCCACATGGATGGCCTGAACCGGACAGAGGAGTCGGAGATCGTCGGCGGGATGGTGAAGGAGAGCGACGACCCACCTTCGTTGCGGAGTCCTCGGAAACAGCCAGGACGCCCGAACGAGGCACTTGGAGGAAAGGCGATCAGGCGCCTTGAAGACTTCCGATGCGCACGCCTATGGCGTGCGCAAGGAGGAAGTGACATCCACATCGCAATTGGAAAGTAAAAGATACTGATGTCCCATGTATGAAGCACAGGAAATGTGTGCAAGCACAATATTGGTAAAAAACCCTTGAATCCTTGATAGGAGAGTACTTCCCCTGTTGAGGCAGGGAAGGACGAAAAAGGGGGGCCCTTCGAAACAGGCACGAGGGCAGAAAAACGCACAAAAGTGGTCACTACACCCTGCAAATGGAGCACCTTTCATGAAAGTGAGTATCCCCCCTCCCCCCCCCCCCTTGTGCGTGGTGAGGGGTGAAGAGGGACCCTCCATGCGGAGGGTCAGGGAGAGACCAGGCGAACCAGCAAGTGCAAAGAACCCCGTGCAAGTCCTGAGAAGGAAGGCATGAAAAGCCGTATAAAGGAAGAGGATAATAATAATACCCAAAGGTTGAAGGTACTGAAGAGAAGAAGACACCCAAGGGTACCATCAGAGTAGAGTGGGAGCACAATCTGATGAAAAGGAGAAGTCCGTGAACTACTGCAACCGAGTCCCTATACAGAGGCAAAGCAAAGCACCCTAGCACCGACGCAGAGAGGAGTGGAGCAGAACGGGCCGCTCCGCTCGGGGGCGGAAATCCGCTCTGGAGCGGAATGTAGGACGAATGTAGGATGAGTGGAACTCACCACCCGGTGAGGAACCCGTGGCGAGAGCAGAGCGAAGTAGACATACTACACTGGAACCAGAAGAAAAAAACCCTGTGAAGACCCCATGTAGGCCATGGGAAGGCATGCATGTATGTCATCGACAGTAACAAGAATAAAGCCTGTTTGTAAGCACCATGAAAATAAAGGCCATGGCATGCATGTATGTCATTGGCAGAGACAAGACGAAAGCCTGGTCGGAAGCACCACGAAAAAACCACTGAAAATCGATGAATCCTTAAGAAGAAGGCCAAAGAGTGCCCCCGAAATGGGAGGCCAGGCAGGAGTATCAGACATGAGGTCATGCACAAAATAAAGATCTGAGATCCCAGAATAGGCTACAGGCACCAGGTCAGGGAGTAGCCTAAAAGCTCTCACTAGGCCTGGAGACTGGAGTCCCGTCCAATGAAAGAGAGTGCCCCCCCCCCCCATCATGTCCCCCTGGAAGTTAAAGCGAACCCTCCAAAAGGAGGATCAGGAATGCTATAGGGGAACCAGCAACAGGCCAAAGAGCCCCAAACCCCAGGTCAGAAAAAACCAAGGGGTAGGTGCAACCCTCTGAAGAACTGAAGGAAACCCCACCCCAAAATATAATGGAGACCGATACCTTAAGGCCGGTATCAGTGAAGAGGTCCTGTAGGTCAGAAAGCACAGCCTGGTAAAAAGGAGCATTAAAATATGTCTTAATGGAAGTGCAGGACGACCAGTCTAGGCCTAAACTGAGGCAAGAGTAGCGCGACCATAAACGGCAACGTTCGTTCGAGAGCGGAAAAGTACCGACATCGAGCGGGAATGTCCGCGTTCCAAGGCGGGCGGAATCGTACGTTCAGGCGCGGGAAGTGGTATGAGACGGCAGTAGTGCGTGAGGGAAAAGGCCCGTCCGAGAGCGGAGAGGCCCAGATGGGCCCCGCCGTAAGCCGAGGACCCAGGAAAGGTAGCCTGCCAAGTCACAGCAGACGTGGGTAACAGACTGCGTGAAAACAGACCTCCGACATAGAACGGAAAGTCCCGTTCTAGAGCGTCTGTGGGTATCAGTCGGTGTGAAAACAGACCTCCGACATTGAACGGAAAGTCCCGTTCTAGATCGGAGGGGCCCAGTGAGACCATGGGACCGTAAATGAAAGGTCCGACCTAGAGTGGGGAGTACCCGACCCAGGGCGGCAACCCATCGGTACGTGTCTGAGAGGTCTGTGGCACCCAGGAAGGTGGAAGGCTAGTAAAATAAAAGTCCCTTCCAAAAGCGGAGGGGCCCAAAGGTAACCCTCCTAAAGTCACATCAGGCGCGGGAGAGCCTGTGGGTAATCAAGTGCACGACCGTAGTGGGGGGCAGTAGACAGAATAAACTCATCAGAACGGGCTACGTTCGCGGTTTTCTGGGACTGAGGCCAGGTAGACAGAGCACTGGAGCCGTCAATCAAAAAGTGAGCATTGTATGCCAGATTGAGGTTGCCACAGTGTTGAAAGCCAAACGCCCCGCCCCCCCCCCAGGCTAGGCCAAAACTCGGAAGTTAGCCCATTCGGCACTTGAGTCAGTAATACTGTACAGTCAGGACCCCCAATTCGCGAGAATAGGGGTGACAGGAGGCATCGCGTATTGTGAATTCGTGTATTGTGGAACTAACTTTAAATGGGAATAATTAGATTGGGTGACATCTCTCAATTATGGCCTATTTTCGACATTTTTGGCCCTATTTTCGACATTTTTGGCCCTATTTTCGACATTTTTGGCTCTACAGTACAGTCTATATCTTATATATAAGAAGAACAATGAATAAAAATATGAAACCTTACCTTAAAATTAGTAGTAGATAGGCTAGGACTAGGACCGTAGGACTTCACGATTTTCTCCAACTTCTCCCTCCCTGACCAAATCGTACGAACAGTTTACTCTGACAAGCCTATTTCACAGGTTTCCTTCTCCTTTTTTCTTGCGATCCAACACTTCCACCTTCATTTTGTGTGTTATCTTCTTATATTGGCGTGGCATGGCGAAAAAAGTGGCTGGCACTACAAACGTTTGGTCACTCCGCACGGCTATGAGCGCTTGAGCGGGACTGTGGGAGGGAGGGAGGGAGGGTAAGCGGGAGGGAAGGCAGGCGTATGCCCGTCTTCTTCTTTTTTCGGAGCTACTCCTGGGCCTCGCGAAACGTAGACGTGCTCGCGTATCAAGCGGGAATAGCGGATTTGGCCCCTTCTTAGCTCTCGATTCGTGTATTGTGGTACCACCTCGTGTAATTAATGTTTAATTAATTAATGTTATTTTCGAGGGGTAACTCGTGTATTAGGGTTTTCGCGCATTGTGGAATCGTGTATTGGGGCTCCTGACTGTATATGAAATTACAGGGAGCCACTAGGTACCGTACCCTTGATGAGGGTAAGCAACAAGGGATCGTAGCGACAGGAATACAGAGCACTGGGGCCGCAGATCAATACAGGGGCATTTATGCCAGATTGAGGAGGCCACAGAGTTGTACACCAAACGCCCCCCTTCTAGGCTAGGCTAAAAAAGTTAGCCTATTCGGTACCTGAGTCAGATTAATAATTAATTGGAATAGGCTAGGCGAAAAAACGGAAGTTAGCCTATTCGGTACCAGAGCCAGTAAGATATGAAATTACAGGGAGTCACCAGGTACTGTACCCTTGATGAGGGTAAGTAACAAGTGACCGAAGCGTCAGGTAGACAGAGCACTGGGGCCGTAATATCAATACAGGGGCAGAGTATGCCAGATTGAGGAGGCCGCAGAGTCATAGTCTAAACCAAAACGCCCCCCATCAAGGCTAGGCTAAAAACGGAAGTTAGCCTAATCGGTTCTGGAGCCAGTAATATATGAAATTACAAGGCACCACCAGTTACTATATCCTTGATGAGGAATATAATCAATACCGTAGGAGGGGCAGAAGACAGAACAAAAACTATCAGACAAAAACTCATCAGAACGGGCTACGTTCGCGGTTTTGTGGGACTGTATCCAGGGAGACAGAGCACTGGGTCCATCAATCAAAAAGTGAGCATTGTATGCCAGATTGAGGTTGCCACAGTGTTGAAATCCAAACCCTCCCCCCCCCCCCCCTAGGCTAGGCCAAAACTCGGAAGTTAGCCTATTCGGTACTTGAGGCAGTAATATATGAAATTAGCTGGCGCACTAGTTCCTTGCACTCTTGAAGAGAGGCAGCAACAAGTAAAAAGACCACCAAAAGGGATCGGCCCTACAAGGGTCAGCGCCCCCCTTCCAACCAACTAGAAGGGCACAAGTAAGCCTAGGCCTAATTTTGCGAAAAGAAATAGCAAAACTAAGGCAGTGACAAAAAACTATAATGACAAGAATCTTACTAAAGACAAAACTAAAGCCACCGCAAGTGAAATGAATACAAAAGGCAAAGCCTAAATGAACGAGTGTCGCCCAAGCGGCGACGCATGCGCAGATGGCAAAAAATTAAGTAACCTCCAGTTTCGACGCTACACTCCAAGAAAAACACATTTGAGCCCATTTTTTAGTGTTCCTACAGCACGTATCATCTGTCTAGAATCACAGGTACCTTAAATAAGGCCCACAACTCCCCCAAAGGGGAGGAGACAGGTGTGGTAGGCACAAAAACAGAGCACCAGAAAAAGTGTGTCGTCATAGAGTGTAGGGCGAAAAGGAATGATCTAATGAACCCGGTCCCGGTCGGGTTGTGCGGTGGACCCGTGACAACGGCTTAAGGAGCCAGATAGGATGGACAATGTTCTGCAATTTTCTCTTATCTTTCTCATCAATATTTTAATTTCCTTTAAAATAGTAGCCTCAAAAGTGTGTACAACGTACCTAGTATAGAGAGTAAGGTGCTACTCTAGATGTTATCGATTTAATCGTGCTAGTGATTACGATAATTGCCCGCTCCAGAGCGGAACGGAATTATACGATAAGTATATAGCTCTACGTTGGAGACGTAGAGGCTACTACTAAATAGATGATTTATGTTGTATGTCGGTAGTGGTACACCCGGTAACTACATCCATCCCGGCTAATGTCTTTTCAAATCACAATCGGGGTGCGTGTCTCAACATCGATCGATAATGGGGAAAATAGGTTTTCCCGAGATTTCTAATTAATTACAAACACTATATATTGATGCAAATGATAAAAAAAAATTATAAAAAACACTCAAAAATTTGTGGTATTAACCCTCTCACCACGGAAGGGCTCTTGAACGCCCATAAAAAAGCATATAACAGGTACCTGGAAGGCCTCTTGAACGCCCAGTGGTTGAAAGCCTGTGAGCTTCGTGTGCGAGGCGTCGGTCCGACGCATGTAAACAACAGCCGGCTGGACCGACGCCCCACATCTCCGGCCACAAGAAGGAGAGCGTCGCTTGTTCGTGTGTGCCTGTATGTTGTTGTTAAGTATCGAAAAGTGGTGTAAAGTGGCTGTTTTGGCCATAAAGTTATCTCCAATGAAATCATCATCACAGCTCAACCAGTTGACTTAGAGAGCTCTACTTAATGCCATTCTACAGGTAAATAACACAGCTACACTTGGGGATGCGCGGGAATGCGGGAAGCAGTCTGATTAACGAATATACGGTAGCCTAGCCTAGACGTTTTTCGGCCAAAACACCCGGGTTTCGAGGAATATATATATAATACATAGCCGGGGCTGGAGGGTTAAAATAAATATTTTCCGAATCTTCTACTAAGTATGTCTTAAATATAATGCTATCCTTATACATACTGTACATACATAAACTTAACCCTTAAAGAGCGGCGCTCGACTTAAGTCGTGCACCAATTTGCAGCAAGTTAGGAGCATTATTAAGGCTTTTAAAGGGTTAAAATCGAGTGCAAATGGCCGGGAGCGCAGCGGGCCAGACAGCTGACTCCCAGGGCTTACCGCCGCCCATTAACTCATGTTCCCTGTGTTCTCGAGAGGCCGGCAGTGTAGCCAGTAGTGAGCATAGCTGGGAAAAATATACCGATATATGCTAAACTTCCATGTTCGTGGCACCACTGCAAGAGAACCACGAGTGCTACGTAGCTCGTTCTGGTCTCATTTTGAAGCTTTTAGTGCCTAGTTTTTTGCTAAATAATGTTGTTTTCATGCAGATGCTTGATTTATCATGCAGGAGGGCCTGAATATGCCCAAATGAGCCCAAAACACCCCGCTAGACAAGGGTTAAAGACCAATTGCTCCACATGATCTGATCCCACGTCTTTCTTGCTCCCTCCACGTTCAAGGACTAGCAACTCTTCACCCAACTTGGTTCATCCATCCTCTCCACATCTCAAAACCATCCAAGCCCTTATCTCATAACTAATACTCTTGATACCGTAAAGTGGGGTAACTTCGTACTGCGGTGATAACTTCGGACATCGGCGATAATAAGTAATTAAATATAGTCATTATATAATGGAAACGCTTTTTATTGTTTATAGGCATAAACTCCTACATGTCAATGTTTGCAGATGACGTAAAAATTATGAGACAAGTAACAAATAAAACTAGTTGTGAGGAGCTGCAAGGGGATTTAGATAAAATATACGAATGGAGCACCAAGTGGAAAATGAAATTTAATATAAGTAAATGCCATGTGTTAAATATGGGAAGAAGTGTGAATAGACCAAATTGGGAGTACGGGATGGGAGATAATATAATTAGCAAGGCCGAAAAAGAAAAGGATTTAGGGTTGATTATACAAGATAATTTGTCGCCAGAGAAACATATTAACCCGTACAGCCCCAGCTACGCGCCTGACGCGTCGGCGATGTATGTAACGCACAGCCCCAGAGACGCGCCTGGCGCGTCGCCCTAATTGCGCCGACCGTAACCTCAGGTGTAGCCACTCAAGGGGGCTCAGATTTGTATGGGAACTGTGTACGTATCCCACGCAACCGTGCCGATGGTTGAAAACTCTCAAAGTCCACGTGCGTGCGCGCGAGCGCGCAATAACCTGTTTTTTTGGGATAATTGCCTTCAATTTTTTACTCTTGTAAAATACGTTTTCGGGGGCTCTGTAGGACCATTCTTTAAGCTTTTTGAGCGGTTTTTCGTGGTTTTTCCTTCATTCCTAACCCATTCGCTATTGTTTCTGGAATAAAACCATTTATTGAAAACCGGCCGGGTTCTGGTGCGCAAACATTACAAAACTAGCCGGGGCTCCACGGGTTAACAAGCTCTTTAGCGGAATGTATGCAATGGCCGGGAATATGAAAGTTGCTCTGAACTACTTGGATGAGACCATGGTAGCGAAAATTATGAAGAGTATGATTAGACCAAGATTGGAGTATGCAGCAGTGTTGTGGTCCCCGCATCTAAAGAAGCATATTCACAAGTTAGAAAGAATCCAGAGAGCAGTTACTAGATTGGTTCCAAGTCTCAGAGAACTGCCATATGAAGGGAGGCTAGACAAATTAAATCTACCGAGTCGGAGAGAGAGGGGAGACATGATAATGATGTACAAATGTACCCGGGGGCTGGAGAGGCTGGATAGGGAGGATATATTAATTATGGATACAGGAATAACTAGAGGCCACAGCTACAAAGTAAAAAGACCTACCTGCAAGAACGATATCAGGAAGTTTAGCTTCCCCTATAGATGTATTGACAAATGGAATGGGCTGGAGGAGGAGGTGGTAGGGGCAAGGAATATCCATATTTTCAAGAAAAAATTGGATAAAAAGTAGACTGAGAGACGGGACAACACGAGCTTAGCTCAACTCCTGTAAACTACAATTAGGTAAATACAATTAGGCAATTAGGTAAATACATGTCCGAAGTTTTCAACTTTTCAAGAATACTTCGGATATCATTTAGGATAAGGATCGTTCTCTTATTATGGGGGATAATTTTAGGAGGCTTCCTGGATTACGGCGCACTATCACCATACATCACTTGACGTAGTTAAATCTCTGTAATATGTTTACACTCAGGAGAAATTGTTAAAAAACCTCGAAAAATTTCCGAAGTTACCCCATTTTACGGTACCTAACCGTCTCTTTAGCTCTTTTCTAGATATCGTATCTTGCAGTTTGGCCCTACACATCCATCTCACCATTCTCTGCTTGTTACATTCTATTCTGTTGAATATCCACTTTGACAGACCACGTTTCTACTTTCTGAAGCAAATGACATTGCACTTTTAACACATGAAGCTTACACCTTTCCCTTCAAGGGGAGAGGGAGTCTTCTCATGGTAACTCCTTAAAATGCCCTGGACCACTACCGGTACCTTCTACTCTCACTATTAATTTCATCAAAATTCGTGGCCTTTCCTCTGACTTCCATTCTGTGAAACACCACCTCTCCTCTGCAAACCCTGAGCTTCTGTTTCTCACCGAAACTCAGCTGTCTCGGACTACTGACAGCAAACCCTTCTCTGTATCCTCCTCCTATCTCTATCGCCTCCTCAGTTTCAAGCCAAAGGTGGATGTTGCGTATATGTGCGCTGTCGGGAATTTAGATAAAGAGGTTAAATTGTATATCACTGGTACATGAAATATCCCAACAAATAGTTATAATATAATTACCAACGACGTAGTCGATGGGTGTAATCCAGTCCCCCACACATGGCTAATTCAATTGCATGACATGTAGGAATGTTCACATAATACAATATCGATACAATGAACTTAGCTTAGAGGACTGGTGATGTAGGACTGTTGTTGTTGTTGTTGTTCCCCAAGCTGCCTGGCCGAACAGCCCCAAGGCCCCGAGTAAGGCCA
The DNA here is from genome assembly GCA_032716605.1 of Paralithodes platypus. Classification (NCBI taxonomy): domain Eukaryota; kingdom Metazoa; phylum Arthropoda; class Malacostraca; order Decapoda; family Lithodidae; genus Paralithodes; species Paralithodes platypus. Next base: position 41,292,071 of record CM064486.1, read on the forward strand.
AGGCCATAAACGAGCGCCCCCACAGAACCCTCCCTGCCGACCACAATAAAGCCTGGGTGACCGAAGCCACCCCATGGCGGGGAGCTGAGAGGGTGCATAAACGCCCGGGAAACCAAAGCCTCACCCAGGGCCCTGTGCCCCTCAGCAATTAGGAAGAGAAAGTTGAGGGGCAAAGGAATAATGTGACGCTTTAGCTTCCAATCTTGGTAGATTGGGAGGTCAATCCACGGAGGAGACGCCGTCACTTGAGATCTAGAAAATATATAAGTACAGTAAAAGGAACAGTCAGAGTAAGCTATGGGTATGGCAGAGATCGCTCAGGTCTCACTCTGATAGACCAGCCCATGTTGTTATAGATTAGTATTTGTAGCACATAGTGAACTGTCGGTTGAGTCAGAGCTGGGGGGGGGGGGGGGGGAGATGTTGGTTTTGTATGGGGTTGATTGAGAGACTAAAGGGCCGGCGTCCGATCGCTTCGCGAAATTACATATGGCTGCCGGCTCATAAAAATTATAACCCATAACTTGGTTTCATGATACATCTAGAGCTGATTTAGATATTTATACATTACAGTTAATATTTAACCTATACTTAAGAATAAACTACAATACACAAAGAACCAGCCGAAATCGTACAAGCGATACGATACCGCCAAATTCAAATGTCCTATTGGACCAAAACCTGTCGGGATCATTACCCTATTCCCGACATATTGCCCGCCACCAAAAATGATATACAGGAGCTATATAATAATAATAATAATAATAAGCATGTTACTTATTTCTCATAAGCGCCAATTTTTCCGAAGAATTCACTAGCGCTCGAAAAGAGAAAGAAAAAAGAACAAAAATCAATGCATCAAAAGAAGGCTCATATACAACACACATTTAACAATCACCAGCAGTGGCAAAATAGCCTAAACTCTATAGCCATCTGTCATGACACCTCTCTCAAGATCATAGCTTCTCTCAAAGAGAAAAGTCTTAAGTTGTCTCTTGAAGCATTCAACAGAACTCAGTTGTCTCATGGACAGCGGCAACCTGTTATACAACCTCGGAGCCATGTAGGAGAATGACCTCTCAAAGAAAGAAGACTGCTGGAAAGCCCTTGGTTCATCAAGACGAAAAGGGTCATTGTCATGACGCACAACTACACCATGGTGTGCCGGTGGGCGCCTGAGCAGCTCCGCAAGGTACCTAGGCTCACCAAATTTGAGAACCTTAAAAGTCACCAAACACAACTTAAATTCTATTCTTGCTCTTACTGGCAGCCAGTGCAGTTCTATGTGAAGAGATGTAGTAGGAGTTCTAGGTGGAACACCAAAAATTAGTCTTGCGGCCCTGTTAAGAACAGACTGAACTTTCTTCAAAATATAATTTGGAAGACCCACCAACAGGGCATTGCAATAATCAACACGAGAGAAGACCAATGAGTGAACCAACGTCAGAAGGCAACGTCTGGTTATAAACGGCTTCACCAAATAGAGATTTCTGATGTGCAAGTAACAACTTTTAACTATCTGGTTTACATGCTCTTTGAAATCTAATCGGGAGTTCACATATACACCCAGATTTCGAACAGAGTTGGCCGGTCGCAGCTGAGATCCACCCACATTGATGGAGAGGGCACCTACCATATCATCAGCTCTTCTATTTCCTCGGATGATGAGAATATCAGTTTTACCATCATTTAGTTTAAGTTTTCTCGCTCTCATCCACTTCTTGATATCAGACATCAACAATTCCATCTTACTCCGTATATCAACTATATTTGTGATTCTCACATAAATCTGGGTGTCATCTGCATAAAAGTGAAAGGTGACATTATGTGCACGAAGCAGAAGAGACAAACTGCTAATATAAATTATAAATAGGATAGGACCCAAAACTGATCCCTGCGGAACACCATACTGCAGGGGTGTCGAGTCCGAGACCACTTGATTTACCATCACACTCTGGGATCTACCTGACAAGTACGACCCAAGAAGCAAGAGAGCGGAGTCACGCACACCACAATCATAAAGATCACTCAATAACAACTCGTGATCCACTGTGTCAAAAGCCGCAGAGAGATCAAGCAAGACCAATAGTGAGGCCACACCATTGCAAATGTTCTCAACTAGATCATTATGTACTCTAATCAATGCTGTTTCAGTTGAATGATGCTGTCGGTAAGCAGACTGAAAAATTGGGATAGTTTCATTCTGCTGAAGTAGTGGTTGTAATTGGTCAAGTATTGCACGCTCTAATATCTTTGATATGAAGGACAGGTTGGAGACAGGACGATAGTTCAACATGTTCTCAACATCAAGTCCAGGTTTCTTTAGAGTAGGTCGGAGTAGTGCATGCTTTTCAGAATGTGGGAAGCTACCTTCAGAGAAGCACTTATTAATTATTTTGGAAATAAACTCAACTGTGTGATCATAAACTCTTGGTAGCTTGGAAACATTTATGGGATCCAACGGGCAAAATGTTTTATTGAGGTTTCTTATGTAGGACGAGATCATGTCCACCTCTACTGAGTGAAAGGATGAGAGGACATTATTAGGAATGTGTCGGGGTTGGAGTACAACTGAAAGTTCTTCACCAACAGAAGCATCATCCAATTCCTGTCTTATGCGAGTTATCTTGCCAGCAAAAAATGCCACAAAGTTGGCAGCCAACTCGGCATCAGGTACAGAAGGTCTTAAGCTGACTCTTGTTTTTCCAAGTAAACTGTTTACAATTGAAGCCAACCTCCTCTGGTCGTTACCACACGAGTCAACTTTTCCCTGATAATACACTTTCTTTTCATCTTTGATTTTGTAGACCACAGCTCTTCTGGCTGACAGGTATTGCAACCATGTAGAGTCTGTTTTATTTTTCCGCCATTCACGTTCAGCTCTTCTACGCGCTCTTCTAAGAAATTTAACTCGAGTGCTATACCAGGGCGAATCATCTCGTACTATGATTTTCTTCTCTACTTCTGGACAGTGATGATCGAACACTAATTTAAGTGCATTTCCATGTACCTCCACCAGCTCATCTGAAGTAAGGTTGGAAGTATCAATACTTCCCAAGTACTGTTTTACTTCACTGCTAGCCAAATTTAGGTCTGCATTTTTATAATTTCTAAATCTGATTACTTTTTCATGTGTGAGTGGCTTAGGGAAATCAAAGCTGAAAGTAATCAAAGCATGATCAGAGGTATTAGGGTCAGCATTCTCAACATCAACATCCAGAACACCACCACAACCCACAGGAGAGAAAACCAAGTCAAGGGTGTGTCCTAAGATATGAGTTGGGTGGGACACATGGTTTACAAAATTGTTCTGATCAGTCAACTCAAGGAACTCAGGAGAGAATGGCTTCAGATGAGGGCTGTCAACCCAGTAATTAAAATCTCCACACATCAAAAGTCTTCCAGTTTTAGCAGAAAATTCCTCGAGAAACTGCCCAAACTCTTCCATAAAACCCCTATCTGTGCCACGATGGCCAGGCCTATAGACAACTGCCATTCTTAGAATTTGTTGATGGAGTTTTATTTCCACTTCCAACAGTTCATAATAAAGAGGGGCTGGGTTATGGCTTATTTGCAAGATATTCACCAGAGATGTGGAGTAGACAACTGCCACTCCACCACCCGGATGATCTCCCCTAGGCCTAGGAACATTTATTATGGAATGGGTTTTAGGCAATGCCGCCTGGATAATATTCAGATCTGACTCGAACAACCAGGTCTCAGTGAGACATAATACATCAAGGTTACGTTCATCCAAGATCTCGCAAATATGATCCATTTTGTTACGCAAGGAACGAACATTCAACAGACCCAGTTTCAACCGGCTCCCATGTGCATTTTTCAGTTTTTTGAACCTACAAAATCGGTGTTCTCAATAACTTTATTTCTCTGAGCTGTCATTAAAGGACAATTTCTACTTGAGGCGAAATGATTTGGCGGCTCCGTAACTGATGTGGAGCTCATACAATTTATACATTTGGGAGAAGTCCTGTTGGTGCAGTCTTTTGAGTTATGAGTACCAGCACAGAAGTTGCATTTTGGATCCTCATTTTTCCGATAACACCTGTCACTGGTATGACCAAAGCCCTGGCAATGGTAACATTGTGTTACCCAGAAGTGATCGTATGCACGACATCTCACAAGTCCAACATACACAGAATTGCCATCATCCACAATGGAAGAGCGTATTTCAGGTGACATTTTTACTACCGCAATCTTAGTGTGTGCATCACTCTTTTGCTTAGTGAATAGCAAATTCATAGCTAAGCCATCGTCGACCAGGGACTTTATTCTTGGGTTCTTGTTGAGGATGCTGGGAATGATCTCATTATCCTCAGCGTCATTAGCAATGCCTACCAGAGTCATTTTTGGCATCATCTTCTTTGGTTCGGAGACACTGAAGGCACTGTCCACCCCCAAATACTGATTGATGGCCCTTCCTGCATCTTCTTTGGCTTTCTTGGATGGAAGTCGTACCACCAGTACACCTGACTCAGTTCTAGTTAACTTGTTAACCGGAACCGAAGCCAAAGCAGTCTCGATTGCCTTTGTATCTGGTGGGCTTACTGGCTCGGAGGATCGGTCTTTTGGCTTTACTACCAGGACCTGATGGTCCCAGACAGTTTTTTTCTTTCCACCATCTACCACCTCAGTGGTGCGTTTGGTCGGCTCCTTTTTGGTCTCCGCTGTTTCCCTCACTACCTTTTCCTTGCTCTTCAAAACCTGCACTACATTCTTCTCAAACTCTCTTTTCTCTTTTTCTCTCTCTTCCACCTGCTCCTTCATGATTTCTTCCAATGCATCCACCTTAGCATTCCCCACCCTTGTCCACTCATCTTTCTCCTCACTTATTACTCCCTTTACTTTCTCACTTAAATGGCCCTCATACTCCTTTAGCTGCTCCTTGAGTGCCATGTTCTCTGCCTCCAGCTCATCTACTTTCCTTATCACTGCATCTAGGTTAGCAATTAATGGCCCATCTGCAGTTGCTACTGAACTGGCTCCACATATTTCTGTCAGTGACTCCACCTTCACACCTATATCTCTCCTCCAATTCTCCATAACTCCCTTCCATCTTAACAGACCCATCATCTGTCTTTTCACTACAGTCAATTGATCCTCCACTTCACCACCCTCTGCCAGAAATCCCTCAAACTCGTAGCTCTCTTCATCTCCCAATAAACTCTGCCTCCGTTTGCCTTGGCCGGCCATTGTTTATATTTATGTAGCCTACAATTAAAAATATACAAAACACTTAATAAAATTTAGAGTAAAATTAAACTACTACCTGGGATAAACCCAGGTAGCGCCGCCCCCGTTTGTGTCCTATCTTGAAAAAAGAATAAATGGAAAAAATAAATAGAAATGGGTGTTTGCGAGGTCACCACGAGCAGGTGGGGTACGACTTGATTACCTTCCAAAGAAGGTAACCCAACCGAGGTGTCGCAAGTACTAGGCAAAGATGAAATTTGAAAACTTTAACCGTGTTTTGGGCCTTCAGCAGTAGCAGATACGTCACTCGGAAAACTAAACCTCATTGGTTACGATACCGCCACTGCGCAAAGCGCACAGAGAACAAAAAAAGGACATCGAAGTCAAAGATCACCTTGTTTGATCTTTGATCTCCAAAGATCCACGGAACTCATAGCCGCCCTCCTTTTGGGACGAGCGCCACCTGAAGCCTGAGGAGGATCATTCTTCTCATCATCAGCTGCCCCACCTTGAGGAGCACTGTCACCAGCACTCTCCCGCGGAGGGGTATCAGTAGAGACGCCAGGATCATCCGGCAGTTCTACATCCTGCTCCAAGGGATATAACCTTACAACTGGGCGAGTAGTAACCCCAGTCGAAGTTCGTATTCTAGCAACCCTTATAAGACCATCAATGCCCTGGAACAAATCGATAATCCTCCCAAGCTTCCAAAATAACCTAGGACGCTCATCATGAATCAGGACGATATCCCCGATACGTGGCCATCGTTGATTCGTCCCTTTGATCTTATGAGAGTGACGCTCGCGAAGAGACAGCAAATATTCTTGGGTCCACCGTTTCCATAGATCGTCGGACACCTTGTTTACATACTGGAAGCGACGACGTGTGGCGTCAGCATTGCCGAACGTAGGGTCATGCAGATCTTCGTCATTTACGGACGATCTAGGAAAGGTATTAAGGGTTCGTCCACGTGTTAGCATAGAAGGCGAAATGGGTAAGAGGTCATCAACATCTGCCGAGGTATAGGTCAAGAGCCTGTCGTTGACCGACATCTCAATCTCGTGTTAAGATGGTTTGCAACTCCCGTCTGGTCACCATTGCCCTTCCTAATACCTTCTTCATGGCAGATTTGATGATACCGATAGTTCTCTCCCAAATCGCCCTGAACCATGGTGCACGTGCTGGTATAAATCTCCACTGACAACCCTTTCCAGTGAGGGTAGCCACAACCTGCGGGTCATCCATTAAACTCTAGAGATATTTAGAGGCCCCGACAAAACAAGTCGCATTATCGCTCATAATAATTTGAGGGAAACCATTGCGGCCTGCAAAGCGTCTTAGAGTATGCAAAAAACCCTCACTGGATAGGTGGTCAATCAATTCAATATGAATCGCTCTGGTTACCGCACATGTGAATAGAACGGCATATACCTTTATGATATTACCGGGCGATTCTCTAACATGAATCGCTCCGGTGTAGTCTACCCCGGTTACCTGAAATGGTTCAGTCCTTTGTACCCTGAACTCAGGCAAGGGAGGTAGATCAACTGGGGAGTAAGGCTTACCCTGTAATCTTTTACAGATAGTACAGCTATTGTGGATCCCTTTAATTGCTTGTCGCATCTTAGGGATCCACCAACGTTGTCGCATATACGCCAGAACATAATTTACGCCAAAATGTAGGCAGGTCCGATGGCATTGGCGAATCAACAGTTTGGTAATCAAATGAGAGGAGCTAAGGAGGACAGGATATTTCGCAGAATCAATAATGTCCGCCTTTTGTATCCTGCCTCTACACTTAATTATGCCTCCTTCCATATATAATCCTAGCTGCCTCATTAAGTTTGAGGGTTTGGCCTTTGACTCCTTGCTCAGGATTTGATGTTCAGTAGGATAAGATTCCCTTTGTACTAAACATATTAGTTTTGCTTCTGCTGATCTCAATTCATGGAGTCTGATATGCTTCGAATCTTCACTAAGGAAAGACCCGTGAGCCCGACTTCTCATGTTGTTAATGAAACGGTATATCCATGCAAATACCCGTATTACTTGATCATAGCTGCCGTAACGTTCCCACTCTACCAACTTGTTATCCTGATGTGTAGTACTCACATTCGAACTACTTAACACATCATCTTGGGGCCGACTTGAAGGATCAGATATGCATTCCCTGAAATCCAGAGGCCATTCAGTTGGAGATATAAGCCATGGAGGTCCATGCCACCAAATAGAGGACGACATAAACTGTTGCGCCGAGATCCCCCGGGAAATGATGTCACTGGGGTTATCCCTGGTGCTCACATAGCGAAATTTAGCTGTAGGAACTAAGTTATGTATCTCATCAGTGCGATTAGAAACATAACAGGTAACACTTTCTGGCTGTGTACCCATGAAAGCGCTATTTGACTGTCGCTCCAGACATAGACGTTATTAATCTGTAGTATGTCTGCATAAGCATCCAGTGTAAACTTTATTAGACAAGCAGACAGAAGCAATGCAGTAAGTTCTAATTTAGGAACTGTAATCTTCTTTATAGGGGCTACTTTGGCCTTTGCTATAGCCAGCGTCGCTTCACTACCATTGCATATGTATATGCCAGTACCATACGCACTATTACTAGCATCAGAAAAGGCATGTAGATCCACCTGTTGACCACTAATAACCTGACAATTAAGTTGGACCTTGCAACATGTGGAAAGGTCCGACCGAATCAACCGCCAAGTATCTTGTAACTCAATCGGGAGGGGCGTGTCCCAATCTAGTTTTAGCCGCCACAGTTGCTGTAAAAACATACGAGCACGGATAGTGACAGGCAGCAAAAAACCTAGGGGATCAAACAACCTCGCTGACAAGCTTAAGCAGTTTCGCTTGGTCATAAGCTCACTGCCGCATGGGGTGTGACAGAAGGATATACAATCTGTGGTAGTGTCCCATTTGTGGCCTAAAAACTTCACCTCACTATTCTCAGTAGCTACACCATCAGAAGCAAATTGACCTTTCAAAAGATCACTATTAGTGGCCCATTCTCTCAAGTATAGATGAGCCTTGGCAAATATATCGCGGATCTCCCAGCATCTTTCGAGCAATAAATCTTCATCGTCTCCAGTGCCCTGAAGATTGTCCACATAGATCCCCTGCTTGATCTCATTCTTGAAGTCAGGATCTAGTCCAGCCTCCTCAAGATGACGCAAGATAGTAGCGTTGAGAAGGAACTGGGAACAGGTCGCCCCGAATAAGACGACTCTGAACCTGTAGACCAGATACTCTGAATCTAGATCCATTGGGTCCCGTGGCCATAAAAATCTTGTCGAGTCCCTGTCTTCACGATGGAGTTGAAGCATCAGGAAGGCCTTCTCAATATCGGCGACCCATGCAAACTTATGACATCTGAAGCGCAACATAATTTGCGCTAGATCAGAGACCAGGGACGGACCCGTGTACAGACAATCATTCAGGCTATAGGAGCGATCACTGGATTTAGCAGAGCAGTCATACACAATACGAACAGGAGTGGTGGAACTGTCCTTTTTAATCCCATGGTGAGCAAGGTAATGGATGTTATCCCCATACTCACCGAGATCTACTTTCCACAAATCCACGTTGTACCTGCTCGGCTAAAACTGCCGCATAAGTCTCGCAATAACTTGGATCCTTGACAAACTGCTTCTGAAGGCCACGTAACCTACCAAGTGCTAGATGGAAATTAGTAGGTAATTTACTCTTGTTATCATTCCAAGGGAGCCTTACCACATACTGACCCCTGCCAGAGTCATACGTTACAGTCTCTTCATATGAGCTTAACGCTAGCTTGGACTCACGATCAAGTTCATGTGGGTCAATTCCAATATTGTCCAAGTCCCATAGCTTATCCATATCAGTACATGTATTATCAGGCACATTTGGCCTAATATATTTATCTATGGGGCTTACTGCTACCTTGAGGACCGTAACCACCTCCACCTGTGTGTCTTGAGAGGAAGTGGCATAGGATCCAGAAATGGCATACCCTTGGATCGTGGGGAGCATTATTAGCTTATCTACCCGCCGATATCCAGGGTGAACCAGGTCGTAGTAATAATCAGCTCCGACCAGTAGCATAATACCATTGTTAGCAGAGTTGATCATCAGCCAGTTTATAACCCTTGCTTCTGAGATATTTCAAATGTGGTTGAATCTCTGATGCTATATAGAAACTGGGTAGTGTGTCGACCACAACAGCCTTGTTGGGACATACCTTTCTTCTATAAACATAGGAAATCTCCACTATATCATAGTCACTGGAATCTATTTCACCAGTGAAACCATGGAGACGCAAATTCTCTTGACCCTTGCTGGTACACTTGAGCTGGGGTAATGATGACCGCAGAACGAATGACCTCTGTGAGCACTGGTCAAGTAAGGTGCGCGTCATTATAGTATTATTATTACTCCCCACTACTGGCAGCATCATAGTAGGAAGCAATTGACATTCTCGAGAAGCAATGGACATGGCAGATACTTTACCACCCTCGCTCTTACCTTTCTCATGTGACTCTTTGGGGGTTCTCCCCTTTTCTTTGCCGTCGTGCCGATCAGACTGGGTGCAAAGATTAAAATAGATACTATATATAGGTAGCCTGGAAAGTTCGTTATTTTCCTAGAGTGCCGTATATTCCGTTAAACAGTCGACCAAAAACGGGAAAAGTGGTTAGGGCAGTGAGAATTCTGTTTCATAAGATAATTATTGAAAGTGTTACTTAAAGTTACTTAATCCTTCAACCCCGGGTGGTACACGTGTGTACCATTATGTTTTGCCCCCAGGAACCCGGGTGGTACAACATTGTACCATTGCTTGAAAGCCTGTGAGCTTCGTGTGCGAGGCGTCGGTCCGACGCATGTAAACAACAGCCGGCTGGACCGACGCCCCGCATCTCCGGCCACAAGAAGGAGAGCGTCGCTTGTTCGTGTGTGCCTGTATGTTGTTGTTAAGTATCGAAAAGTAGTGTAAAGTGGCTGTTTTGGCCATAAAGTTATCTCCAATGAAATCATCATCACAAATCAAGCACTTGACTTAGAGAGCTCTACTTAACGCCATTCTACAGGTAAATAACACAGCTACACTTGGGGATGCGCGGGAATGCGGGAAGCAGTCAGCATAACAATGATACGGTAGCCTAGCCTAGACGTTTTTTGGCCAAAACACCCGGATTTCGGGGAATATTTATGTAATGCGTAGCCGGGGCGGGAGGGTTAAAGTTTAAACATAACGAGTGTAAACGAGTGGCACTCCCCCCCCCCCCCCCCACACTCCCCACAAACCGCGTAACAAACACCTCCTTGTCCTCCAAGCCCCCCCCCCCCCTCTCTCTCTCTCCCCCATGTAAGGGCGGGTGGGGAAAAAAAAAAAAAAAAAAAAAAAAAGTTTACCAGAGACAACTGTACGAGTTGTAAGATGAATATACACATGCATAATGGCACCGCATGTCGGATATGCAAGCAACCATACCACTGGATTTGCATAGGATTGACACCAATAAATGAGGCGTACAATACAAGAGGGAAGAACCTCCATTTCTGCGATAATTGTTTCGATATCACATGGCAAGTCATACAGACTGTAGAAAATACAGAAGTACAAGATAGACTGAAATATAGCCAAGACATAGCTACCTTTCACAGAAAATGGGGAACTATTGGGGCCTCAGGGCCCATACTAATATCACAACCCACACACGCACACCTTCCCATGAAAATGCCCACATTGCCTCCTGCACATCAACACACATCGCCTGCCGAACAACAACCTTTCGCACCCTACATATCCACAAACCCTGCCGCACATCTCCCCACACCTCCCCAGACCCAGAAAACACCCACATTAATCCCATCTATGGCCATTGACCACCCTACTGCTGTTGATCAAATACATTGGCAGGATGAACGTAGGATGCAACAAGCCCCCATATCAGGCTCCCCTTCCACATCGTTTCCCCCCTCACCACTGCCACCTGCCCACCTACAACCGACCCGTAACTCCACCCCCCTGCAGGCCTCACCCACACATACACCAAGCCCACTATCACCCACAACCACACTTAGCTCACCACATAACCCCTTGCAGCCCCAGCCACACCTACTGGGGTTGTCTACACCAGTGTGCAGATATTATCTGGAAAGAAGGTGCTACTTTGGTCAAAAGGGCGAATATAATGGGAATGCATGTAGATTTGCTCATCCCAAAATTTGCAACAACATAACCAGTCATGGAAAATGTAGATTTGGTGAAACCTGCAAATACCACCACCCATCCCTTTGCAAGACATCACTTGAGAACAAGACCTGCTACAATATGAAATGCCCAGCTTTTCATATTAAAGGGACTTGGAGATATGCTAGACCTAACACGAATGGTAGCCCAAAAAACTCTCTAGCTATGCGAGGACGAGACAGAGGAAAAAGGCAAGGAGGGAAAGGGCAGATGAAGATGAAGAGACTGAGGGAGATGGAAGAGCACATAGAACACCTCGAGCACCTCCTGGCCTCCCAAGAGTGGCCAATACATCCCGAAGACTATTAGGTACACATAGTACTCCAAACAATCCCTCCCCAATCTTGTTTGCAAATATCCAAGGCCTAAAAAATAGAACCACGAACAAAGTACCATTTATTAGGGGCCTGCTAGAAGAAGGAAACGCTATATTTGCAGCTCTCACAGAAACTCACATTAAAGATCAGGAAGATAGTGAGGTATGGATTCCTGGTTACAACCTACATAGGGCGGACAGAATGCATAGATCACATGGAGGTGTAGCCTTGTACATACATGACTCACTGATATGTACTGAATTCCTAAATAACAGTAATGAAGTGGTGGAAATACTTGGAGTTAAAATAGAATCCCTAAATTTAGCAGTTATTGTTACATACAGGCCTCCAGACTCATCCCGAGAAGAATTCAAAACCCAGCTCAACAAAATAAAATCAGAAGTGGAAACCCTGGGGAACCCAACACCAAATATTATATGGCTAGGAGACTTTAACCTACCAAACATTAAATGGAGACAACTAGAAAACCAGATAGTGGCAAATAACACCGGAGAAGCAAATACTAATACGAGAGAGCTTTTTGAACTTTGTGATTTTTTAGTCTTACCCAACATATTGCTGAACCCACACGGGAAAACAATATCTTAGACCTGGTCTTCACTAACAACGACTCTCTAGTACACAGCATTAACATATCGGACACAACATACTCAGATCATAAATTAATTGAGATCAAAACAACCTTAGAAAGTGTACAGACAACCTCAGAATCAAGAACAAAAACCGGCCCCTTCAGTAAATTTAACTTCAATAACAAAAACATTAGATGGGAAGAGGTAAATCAAGAAATGGAGGAAATAGACTGGGAAGATTTAATGGATAACCTGACACCAGCAGAATGTCTAGTCTTAATAACAGAAACCATGACCCAAATCTGTAGCCACCATATACCTGCAAGACAAACAAAACGAAGAAGCAAACAAGATCGGGAAAGGAAGAGGCTGTACAGAAGAAGAAAATTACTCACACAAAGATGCACACATCAAAATCTACAGGATAGGCAAAAGGTCGAAATAGATAGAGAAATTGTGGAAATTGAACAAAGGCTAAGAATATCATATGAACTACAACATATGGAAGAGGAGAGGAAAGCTATTGCAGGTATAAAGGAAAATTCCAAATACTTCTTTTCATACGCCAAACAAAAAGCTAAAACAACATCAAACATCGGCCCACTGAGCAAAGGGGACGGCTCTTTCACAGGGGACAAAAAGGAAATGAGCGAACTCTTAAGCAGGCAGTATGAAATGGCATTCAGTGAGCCTGATGAAACAAAAGTCATCAGAGACCAAAATATATTTTTCATGGAAACCTCCCCCACGGAAACCCCTCAGATGCTGGATATTGATTTCGGTCCAAAAGACATAGAAGAGGCCATTTCCAACATGCCATCCCACTCGGCACCAGGCCCGGACTCATGGAATTCGATCCTAATGAAAAAATGTAAGGAAAACCTCTCAAAACCCCTGGCTATAATGTGGAGGAGTCTAGACACTGGTGACATACCAGATAGCTTGAAAAACGCAATAATTGCCCCACTGCATAAAGGAGGGAGTAAAGCACTACCAAAAAACTACCGCCCGGTAGCTCTAACCACTCACATCATTAAAGTTTTCGAGCGAGTCCTGCGAAGCAAAATTTCAACATTCATGGAGACAAATGAACTACACAACACCGGTCAACATGGGTTCAGAGCGGGAAGATCATGTCTCTCACAACTTTTGGAACACTATGACAAAATTCTTAAAGCGCTAGAAGAAAAGAAAAACGTGGATGTCATTTACACCGATTTTGCTAAGGCATTTGATAAATGTGACCATGGTATAATAGCCCACAAACTGAAAGCAAAAGGTATAACTGGGAAAATCGGACGGTGGATATACAATTTCCTCGTAAACGGAAAACAATCGGTAGCAGTAAACCAAGTCACTTCTGAGCCTTCGGATGTCAAAAGCTCAGTGCCCCAAGGAACAGTGCTAGCACCCCTTCTGTTCCTCATACTAATTTGCAACATAGATACCAACACCAGACACAGTACGGTGTCGTCTTTTGCTGATGACACAAAATTAAGCAAGATAGTAAACACACAAGAGGACACGGGCCGACTGCAGGAAGACATGAATGTAGTGTTCCAGTGGACCAGGGAAAACAACATGCAATTCAATGAGGAAAAATTCCAATTAATACGGTACAGAGATAATAATGGTGTTAAAGAAATTACAAATTACTTAACAGAATCTAACCACATAATAGAACGGAAAGACAGTGCGAAAGACCTTGGGGTATTAATGTCTGAAAATATGGGTTTCAAAGTACATAACCAGGTCAAAGTGGCGGCTGCGAAACGTCTAACGGGTTGGATTCTGCGTACTTTTAAAACATGCGGTGAATTGCCTATGATAACGCTCTTTAAATCTCTAGTGCTACCGCGGCTTGAATACTGTAGCGTATTAACATCCCCATACAAAGCAGGTGAAATAAATGACGTAGAGAGTGTACAAATAAATTTCACTTCGCATATAAGTTTGATAAAACATCTACACTATTGGGAGCGTTTAAGAGCACTGAATCTGTACTCACTGGAACGTAGAAGAGAACGTTACCTAATAATATACACGTGGAAAATCGCAGAGGGTTTAGTACCAAACCTACATACTCCGATAGTCATGAAATTCAGTGATAGGAGGCTGGGAATGCGAAATCCCCCGGATGAATAACAGGGGTGCTATGGGCTCTCTGCGAGAGGGCTGGTTATCACACAGAGGCCCACGTCTCTTCAACAAACTCCCACGGCGAGTAAGAGACATAAGGGACATCTCGTTAGACAACTTCAAGAGAGCCCTAGATGTCGAACTGCAAAAAGTGCCAGACGAGCCCATCCTCGCAAGGGAGCGAGCTGTCGCTTCAAACAGTCTACTGCACCAAATCACCACCCATAACGAGGGGCGTCGCGCTCCTTGGTGCCGCTAGAAGAGCGGCGAACACATCTAAAGGTCTAAAGGTCTAAAGGGAAAACCAATGTTTCCCCTTGCAATACTTACAAGGTTTGATGTATGAATTGGTGCAATTACTGTTGAAGTGGTCTCTTGCCAGACAGCTGGTACATAACTTAAGCGATTTAGCCTGGCCAATCTTCTGTGTAGCCTTAGGATACTTAGGACAGTGGTACCACAGATGACCGTGGACACTGCACAACTTGCTACCTAATGGTATTGGCCTTTTCTGTTTAGGAGAAGTCTGTACCGGGAAAGCTGCAGTAGATGGCGACATCTCCACTTGTCGGTAGTGTCCAGTACTCTCCATATTGAAGACTTCAGTCTGGTACACCTGCACCAACGCTTCCAAGTTTAGTGGAGAGTCGCTTAGTTGTCGTCTTACGATTTCCTTTAGGGGAGAGGGTATCTTGTTCAAGATACTTACACTAAATATCTCCTCCTTTGTGATGGCCATTGTCTCCATAGATCGGAGGAGGCTCTCAAAGGAGGCATAGTACTCCTTTAGGTCCGTCACATCATAGGATGGAGGATCTAGCGTGAAGAAATTAGTAATTAACGCGGTCTTGATGACTTCCTCTCTCCCGTAAGTTCTCTTCAGCAACTCCACTGCAGACTCGTAGCTTGTAGCTTCTAGCTTGTACCCACCGATCAACTTCAATGCCTCCCCTTTCAATTGACCACGGAGATATGTGAACCTTTGGACGGATGTGAGTGTTTTATTATGATGGACGGAACACTCAAAGATATCCCAAAATCCAGTCCAGGTAGCCGAATCCCCGGAAATGGTAGGCAAAGTAAGCTTCGGCAGGTTAAAACCAGTCGCCCTTGGTGTACCGGTATCCTTAACAGGGGTTGATTCTTGGGTGGAAGATAGTCTGGCTAAGGCTGTATTAACATCCTCAAAGTACTCAAGATCTGCCGACATTTCTTCTTCCACATCGTCAGTAACTGTCAATAAACCATATACCTGCTGAGCATAACTATCATAAGTAGCTAGCGATTTAGTAACAGTAGCGAATTTACCCTTTATTTGATCAGCCGTGGCACTTAATAAAAATTCATCAAGATCTCTTAACCCTTCCTACCCGGGCTGCCTTAGGTAATGACAGCACGAAAGAAGGGCCAATACCCGGTATGCCTTATCTAAGGCATGAGCTTAATAGCCTAATTAAGCTTGGTCCGAACGCCGTGCGTACGACGTACAGTAGGGTCTCACATAAAACGAGTTTATGGTCGATAAACGAGGGCGTTTTATGCGAATTCGTTTTATGTGAACACAGCATTTTGGTGGCGCAATATCGTCAATGTTCACTGTAAGCGAAAATTTTCGTACAAAGCGAACGATATTTCGTACGTTTTGTACGATATTTCGGCGTTTTATATGAAAGCTTACGATATTTTGTACGTTTTGTACGATATTTCGGCGCTCTATATGAAAACTCCTTGTATTTGCCCCACTTTGGCGGCGGACTCGTTTTATGTGATCACATTCGTTCTGATCGAAAATTAAATATTAATATTTTAGGTCGGTCGTTTTAATCGAGACACGTTTTATGCGAACACGTTTTATGCGGGACCCTACTGTATGTCAACAAACCCAAGCGTTCGTCACCGCACCTCCGAAAACAAGAAGGAGAAGACTCCTCAATGTTATTGTTATGACGTCATAACGAAATTAGTGTCTGAAAAGCCCCCATATTGGCAACATCTCTGCAATATTGGCTCCACTGAAATCGTCATCACAACTGAACCAGTTGACTTACAGAGCTCTACTCAATGCCAAAATACAGATTGAAAACCGCACTACGATTATAGATGAGTGGGAAAGTTCTAGCAGTGAAAATAAACATAAATACGGTAGCCTAGGCCTAGACGTTTTTCGGCCATATCGCCCGGGTAGGGGCGACCGTCATTGGCTGAGACAGCCCGGGTAGGAAGGGTTAAACATCTATTTAAACTTCCCTTCATCCCTCCCTTAAGAATCTTAAGTTTCTTTAAATCTGTCATCGTTAAGGTCTATTAGGCTATTAACTCTCTAAACTATAAAGCAAACTATTACACAAATTAATTTAAATTAAAAAATGTGGCAATAGCATTGCCACTCCCAATTTGGAAACGGTCATTAGGCTACCAGCTGCAGTAGGAAGAATTAATTGAATAAGAATGACAAATAGCAGAAACAAACTAGGGCTAGAGAAAGAAGGGTAAATGAAAAGAACTGACTAAGGTATTAGGCCTAGCCCAGCTGCCCATCCCACAATCATGAGGTCTGTTGGCTGTCAATCGCTTAGGAATCAACAGAGACCGAACCCCATGACCGTAATTAGGCAACTAGGCTATAAAATTTAATTAAATGAGTCACATGAGAACCCTCCCCACCGGCAAAATGTAATTAAATGAGTCATGATAAAACACAACGAAACACCACAGGCACACCACCAAAGCGAAATGAACAGCTACCACAGACACCTGCAGGCCTAGCCTGCCTAGCCTAGCCTAGCTCAGCCTACTAGCGCGAAATGGTGCCTGACGAAATTACCCCTACCCCAATCACCAGCCCAGCTAACCCACCATAAAAAGGCCAAGGAACACACGCCCAAAAAATCTGGAAACTAGCCCCAAAAAAGATAGGGACGGCGCCTAAATGGTAAAAAAACACGAGGGAAGAAGCTGGGCCTAAACTAGGGAACGGCAGTCGGCCTAACAACGCGCGAGGCGGCAGCCATTTGTAAGCCCACAAGCGTCAAGGAAGCAAACAAAACGGTACTACGGTAAGGAAGCCTTAGGGCACGAAGGACCATTATTTGTCGGGAATTTAGATAAAGAGGTTAAATTGTATATCACTGGTACATGAAATATCCCAACAAATAGTTATAATATAATTACCAACGACGTAGTCGATGGGTGTAATCCAGTCCCCCACACATGGCTAATTCAATTGCACGACATGTAGGAATGTTCACATAATACAATATCGATACAATGAACTTAGCTTAGAGGACTGGTGATGTAGGACTGTTGTTATAGATTAGTATTTGTAGCACATGGTGAACTGTGGGTTGAGCCAGAGCCGGGGGGGGGGAGAGATGTTGGTTGTATGGGGTTGATTGAGAGACTAAAGGGCCGGCGTCCGATCGCTTCGCGAAATTACATATGGCTGCCGGCTCATAATAATTATAACTCATAACTTGGTTTCATGATACATCTAGAGCTGATTTAGATATTTATACATTACAGTTAATATTTAACCTATACTTAAGAATAAACTACAATACACAAAGAACCAGCCGAAATCGTACAAGCGATACGATACCGCCAAATTCAAATGTCCTATTGGACCAAAACCTGTCGGGATCATTACCCTATTCCCGACATGCGCAACAATCTCGCTTTCTCTCGTGTTCCCAACTTTGACTCTTCTGAATTTTCAACTCTTTTGCTAAAGCTTTCGGTAAACCTGACTTTTAGCACCAACAGCGATTTTATTAAGTATTTTTGGTTGTGTGTGTTTTTGTCCTTCAGATATATTGTTGTATTATAAAGATTTGGAGCAGAAATGAGTAGGCTACTGTATTTACCCATTTTCCAACTATCTAAAAACACAGCCCCCACTAGTGGGGAGGGCTATGATGATCAAGGAAAATAGGGTAGAATGTAGATTATTTTTGTTTTATTATATATCTCCTTTATAATACATTTCTGCTCTCAATGATATATATAGCAATGATGTACGGTACAGTATATGCTCTACCGGATCTAATAAGCATAAAAAGATATATGAGGTAACTGTTGGTGCTAAAAGTCAGTAAACCAAGCTTTCTTGTCACTCAAACTAAATATTTCTGCGCTGTTTATCTTTCCCCTAATTCTACTGACTATCCAAAATTCTTTGACTATCTAACTTCTAAAGTGGAACACATTCTATCTATCT
Source organism: Paralithodes platypus (assembly GCA_032716605.1). NCBI lineage: Eukaryota > Metazoa > Arthropoda > Malacostraca > Decapoda > Lithodidae > Paralithodes > Paralithodes platypus. The sequence continues at coordinate 41,310,794 of CM064486.1, forward strand.
CTCCTTTCGCAGAAATCTCCATCCTTGGAGATTTCAACGTTCACCACCGCCAATGGCTCTCCTCTCTTTCCACTGACCAACCTGGTGAACAAACTTACATCTTTTCTATTCTAAATGACCTAGAGCAGTTAGTCCAGCAACCCACCCGTATCCCGGATCGCTTCGGAGATCGGCCCAACATTCTTGACTAATTTCTAACCCTTCTGCTTATACTGTAAATCTTTTCTCTCTTTTGGGCTCCTCCGACCATAAACTTATCTCTGTCATATGTCCTATCTCTCCGGTACAGCCACCCGATCCTCCCAGCCGGCAGCGCTTATGGCAAATTTTCTGTCTTTCTTCTACTCAACTAGTGAACTCTGGAACTCTCTCCCTCAATCAATCTTTCCTTCATCTTATGACTTAAACAGCTTTAAACTTTGTGTGTCCAGGCATTTCGACCCCAGCGTCCCTTGAATTTGGCCGTCACTCTTTCGGCTTTGGGGAAGACACTCATTACAGGCAACCTGCCTTTTGTTTCCTTCATACACTTAGAACAAAAATGGGAGGTTTGACGTACCTCCCAACCTACCAAATAGGAAAACCTACTATTTGGTAGTAGTCTTGAAAAATCCAACGTCAAGGCTATTAACCTAATTGCAAAGACGACTTGTCTATTTTGACTGCTATGTCGTCATTCCAACCGCGGTTAAAAAAGAAAACGTCTAGAGTCTACTCCTTATCTTGCTCTAGGAGACGTTGTACATTAATCAAAACTACCACCGAAGGTGAAAAAAGCATAGAAGAGAAGAAAAAGGGGTTTACCTTAGTTACCGCTTAAGGCCCATCCCGTGTTCCGTCATGTGCAGATCCCTGTCGAACGTGCGCATGAGCGACCCTCTCTTGTTATCACATCTCACGTCAGCAGAAGAACGCGGATGGGCAGGGGTCCGGCGTGAGGGAGGGTATTATGTACGTTGGATTTTCCAAGACTACTACCAAATAGTAGGTTTTCCTATTTGGTAGGTTGGGAGGTATGTCAAACCTCCCAATTTGTTAGTAGTCTTGGCAAATCCAACGTCAAGGCTGCATAACAAATAGGAGGAGGACATCCAAGCCCAACATACCAAAAAAAAAAAATGCATAAAACAAAAATATGAATGACAAAGACACAATTTAAACAAGAGAGTTTAATAAAAGAGTGAAAAACTGAGGAGTAGCTAAAAAGAACAGTTTTAACACGTGCCCGGCATTCATAGTAATGCAAAAACATAGACTTGTCTTAAACCAAAAAGGTACTGACATACCCAAAATCCCTTTTCTTCCAAAACCAACAAAAACATTGAACACAATAACAAAACACAATTTTCAATGTGTCAAAAACACTTATGTACTGTATACATAATCCCAAACTTGCAATCAAGTGTTGCACACCCGTACTCCCCCCCCCCCCCTTTTTGTCAAATAAAACAAAGTAAAAGAACGAGGGACAAGGGGAGAAGACCAGGTATCTTCGCCAGAGCACTAGGAAACACGACACCCGAGAGCTATCACCGGCCGAGGGGGTCGAACACTGGACATGGAGAGGTAGGAGGAGATGAAGGAATTGATAGAAGACCGCAAAACCGCTGAGGCGATGTCAGGGAAGGATCGACTTTGCAGGAACCGGAAGGAGGCAGCAAAGGAACGCACATCGCGCGCAGAACCCCTACAAACAGGGTTACTGGCACGAATGGGCCGACAAATGGGGCGTCCTATCTGCACCTGCGAGAGCCTCCCACCTGTCCGAGGAGACACCCACACAGCAGTACCCGAAGGCGGCGCCACAGACGCAACAGAGGAGTGCAAGGCTGACACCGGGCACAACACTTGGCGAGTATGCTCATGCCGTAAAGCCTGGACGGTGAAAGGCTGGAAAACGTGGGTCTCCCTCTCATTCGTGGCAACAAAATGAGGGGAGGGGGCTAACGTGAGTGAAGCCAGAAGGTCCAGAGCCTGCCCCAGATCCCACTGTGGAGGGACCTGGCGCGGAGGCGGTCGTTCCCGGAAGGCAGCCGTCATGAAGGAATCCAGCTCCTGCGGCGGAACGACCAGCCAGGCGACGGACTCAAAGACCCCCCGGACGGCAGACAAGTGGTTACGTATAGCGTTGACGTGAAAGTGACGTGTACGGAAGAGGGGAAACAAGGAGTGTAGGACGAGGGAAGGAGAGCCAACTGTCTGGCGAGTGTCCTGTATCCACCTAGTAAAAGACCTCCAGCGGGACCCGTAAGTCCCCCAAGGAGAAGTCGGCCAGGAACGCAAGCAGGTCCCGTCCGTGGACTGGGAGCCACCGTGCCTCCTGAACATCCACAATGCGAAGGCCAACGAGGTCCGCAGGTCCCCAACTTAGCGCAAGAGGAAGTCGGAGACAGGGAGAGGGACCGGACTCGGGCACCACCGCGTCAACTGGGCGTACCAAGCCCGTGCCGGCCACAGAGGCGCGAGTAGCCAGACGCTGCCGCGGTACAGCCGCAGCCTTGCGAGGACGTTGCACATCAACAGTGCGTCCGGTGGCGGAAAGATGTATATCGACCGCCACCTGTTCCAGTCTACCATGAAAGCGTCCGGACCCCCCTCCGGAGTGCGAGGCCGGAGGGATAGGTACTGAGGCAAATGGCGCGGCACCTCCGATGCGAACAAGTCGACCTCCGGAACACCCCAGGAAGCCGCGAGGTCGTCGAACACAGTCCGTTGCATCGCCCATTCTACAAGAACGCCCTGTCCTCTCGACAGGGCATCCGCCCACAGGGTGGCAGTCCCGGGCAGGGAGGAGGCATGCATGGAGAAGGTGTGTCGGTTCGCGAGGAAGAACAACTCCACCGAGATCCCCAATAGAGTCAATGACCTGGAGGACCCCCGCTTTAGGAAACAGTGGACAGCTGTCTGAGTGTCCATCCCGAAGGCCACCGACTTTCCCCGAAGGGCCAGCATGTGGTCCCTCAGGAAGAACAAAGGAACCAACAGTTCGAGGGCATAGACGGGTAAGGGGTGTGAGTCCCACCCATCTGCCGGGAAGTTGACGGCCCAGGTTTGATTGGGAACCTCACCCTACCTCGCTCGACGCATCTGTGTCTACCCAGATCGTCGCCGGGGGGTCGGTCCAGGGCACAGCCGCAGAGAGCGTGCCCTGAGCAACCCAGTGTCCGAAGCGTCTGCGAACGGTACGCAGGAGTACAAAGGAGTACAAAGGAAATCAAGCAACAACAGGTCTAGTGACCCTTCTAGGTTGCTTGTCCTCCAAAACACTGAGGATCAAGTGTCCAGACAGTGGTTTAGAGTGGGTAAGGGAACATTGGAAAGGGAACTACTACCCTGGAACTAATGTCCGTGGCAGGACTAGGAAGTTAGTAGGGGACATATGGGTTAGTAACTGAGGGGAGGATAAAATAAAGTTATTAATTTACAAACGCAGTCAGTCGCAGGTTTGATGCGAGATATTTGTCTAGGCGGAGTTTAAATGAATCAACGGTGCTGCAGTCTATAACGTCTCGGGGAAGCCCATTCCACAAGTTGACAACTCGATTGAAGAAGAAATTCTTAGATTCGTGTGAGTTAAAAGATTTACCAATAATTTTGCAACCGTTTCCCCGCAACCGTTTCCCCGCGTGTAATTAGATTGGTCGATAGTGAAGTACTTACTACAGTTCATATTGTCGATGCCTTTGATGATTTTGAACACTTGAATTAAGTCACCTCTTAATCTGCGCTGGGTTAAAGGAAATAGATTTAATTCTCTAAGACGCTCTTCGTATGGTTTGTTCTTTAGGCTAGGTATCATTTTGGTAACTCTACGTTGAACTCGTTCTAGCTTGTTTATATCTTTTTGGTAATAAGGGCACCAGCATTGAACGCAGTATTCCAGAAGAGGGCGGACTAAGGAATTGTAAAGGGTTAAGATAACGTCTTTGGATTTATGCTCAAATGACCTGCCTATAAAGCTAATTATTTTGTTTGCCTTCTTAACAACTTCTGAACAGTGTTGACTCGGTTTTAGGTTACTCGATATTGTTACTCCCAGATCGGTTTCTCTGTTTACATTCTTAAGCTGAGTGCCATTCATCGAATAGTTTGCTTTCTCATTTAGGTATCCGATATGCAGTACTTTACATTTATCCGCATTGAAACTCATTTGCCAAATTTGGGCCCAATGTGACAATTTATCTAGATTGTGTTGCATATCGTCAACTTGTTCTTTTGAGAGTACGCTATTTGCAATTTTTGTATCGTCAGCAAATTTTGAGATTGTACAGGTGAGACCCTCATCTATGTCGTTGATGTAAATTAGAAAGAGAATTGGTCCTAGTACCGATCCCTGGGGTACCCCGCGGCAGGAGCCGATCCATAGGGGTCAACGGAAACACCTCGGTGCCCATGAGGAGTAGGCGGCGTAGCCTGAGGCTCCCTAAGGGAATGGGCAGAGCGGCTCAATTCAGCGAACCCACTAACGAGTCCTAGAGCCACCCCGGGAGGGAGACCGAGTGCAACACGGCGAAGACCTTCCGCCGAAGGTGCACCGCGTCCGGCAGACCCTGGCTCACCGTAGCGCCGGACAAATCCCATGCGAGACCGACCCATGGCACGACACGCGACGGGGTCAAGCGTGACTTGGGAACATCGATGGGGAACCCTAACTGTGCGACGTGGCGAACGACTGTGAGGGCGTCGCGTACGCACAGTCCTAGGGCTTTGGAAACGATCAACCAATCGGCCAAGGAAAACAGGATCTGGAGCCCGCTCCTGAGGAGAGGACCCAGAGCCTGCCCCACCAGTGTGGAGAAGATCCGCGGCGCGATGTGGAGACCGAAGGGAAGGCCGTCGAACCGGAACACACGATCGGAAGTCCGAACGGCCAAGAATCGCTGGAATCGAGGATGGAGATGAACGAGCTAAGACGCATCCTGGAGGGCCAGCGACACTACCCACGACAGAGGGCGCAGGGCCAGGCGTACCTGGGGTACCGGCAGCATCCGAAACCGTGTGTGCACGATGCGCCCGGTGAGGGTCGACAGAGCCACCACCGGGCGCATCGCGTCGCAGTTCTACTTCGGTACCAGAAATACACGGGAGAGGAAAACCGGGTGACCGGCGGTCAACCCCCTTGACGATTCCCTGCTCGGGCATGGATGTGAACACGTGGGCCACCTCTGAAGAGATGGGCCGGCGTCGGTGACAAGAGCGGAGTGGGGGTCTGGACGTCCACCTCCAGGTTAGACCCCTCCGCGCAATCTGCCGCCCCCAACGTCCCTCGCAAGGGACGCAAGGGCGAAAACAACCCGTGGGAGCTCCCGAGAGGAGGGGAGCGACCCGGGCGGCCAGGTGAGAAGGAGAACAAGGAGACCGACCCAGAGAACCTACACATCGTTTTGACGTGGAGGTACCCCCGGTACGGTCCTTGCGGTCATGAGCGCCACGTTGACCTCCTCTACCCCCCCCCCCCAACTTCGTCGAAAAGGGCGGGTCACCCCAACCCCTGGCCGTCGCGGGTCTGACCCCGTTGAAGGGCGGCCGGAAGCGGAAGGCTGGCCAGCCCCGACACGGCGGGGATGAAAGGGGGCAAGAACAGAAGTGTGAGGCGGAACAGGCGCACTGGCCAGCAACGTCCCTGTTCTGCGCCCGTGCATGACGGCAGCACGTGCAGCAACCCCCCGAAGAGGACCGGCAGAAGGACGGGACTGAGAAGACCCCGCTCGCGACACAGCGCATCGTCGCGTGTCGTAAGCAGGGACCGCCGACAGAGAAGCGCAGCGTTCCCAAGCATCCTGCGCAAAAAAGCCCCGACGTATATAGCGCAGAGTACAGTACAACAAACCCTGACGAATATCCAAGGGGGCTGTCCGGCAGAATGAGGACCGTACCGTCCGGCGTTGCCGAGTTGCCACGCACAAAACCGCCTTCTTCAGCTCGGGAACCAAAGACACCGCGAGCCGAAGGTGGATCCGCCGAACGCGGTCCAAACCCTCGCGAAGATCGCCTGGTGCAGACGCCGCGATAAGCCGCAGGTGGTGAACAGAAGTCAGGAGGGAACCGAAAAGACAAGAGAATAAGTTCGGCACCCACCGTCGCAAGGGAAAAACCCTGTCGACAGAGGACTGATCTGGGTGAGAGAAGAACGGGGTAGCAATAGAACAAAGTTCAAGAACGGGCGCGCCTATCCAGGACCAGAACGCGCCGTCCAACCCGCCGACAGACACAAGAGGAGGCAAAAGCAGTGATGACTCCGGGGGAGGGACTGAAGGAGAGCCGGCGACGGAACGGTCGGCGAAGTCGAAGGCCTCAGCAAACCAGGCCCCCAATGGGAGAGGGTGATCGAGCAAGATGGCTAAGCCAGGCGTACCGTCGTCGCACAAACCCGTCCCATAGGAGGACAGTCCCGTCAACACAGCCAGGGACTGAACATCCTGAAGGATGTCCCGGCGGCTGATGTCCGACCAGAGCGTAGGCCTGCAGAAGGGAGGGGGAACGTAGCAGGGGTAGGTAGGGTGAGGCGCTGAGGGTGTGTCAGCGCCAAGAAGCGCGATAAGAGGGAGTCTTGCATCGACTCCAAGCGCCCGTCGATGCGTGACAAAACCCACCCCTGCATAGCCGACAATCGATCCGAGAGAGGCGAACCCTCCCAAGATTGGTCGGCCCGCAGGGGCGAGCGTGAGCGGGAGCGAGACCCACGACACGAACCAGCAACGTCGCGGCCCAAGGAAGGCGAGCGACGACGGTTGCGACGCCGCTGAGGGACTCGTCCCCGATCACGAACGCTCGAGGGGGAAACAGCACCATCCCCCTCTTCCAGCGACACGGCAGACCCCGGAGAAAGGGGACCCCGAAACCTCGCTAAACCCCACCGAGCCAAGAGGAGGGGTACCCCCCTGGCGAGACGATAAGCGAAGGTCAGGGAGAGAAGAAGGAAGAGGAGCAGGACGACGGGAGTGGGAAGGCTGGCCGGGTGAAAAGAGGTCAGAAGGAGCCGCAGGGGGAAACAGAGCAAGGATCTCCGGGGCTGAGATAACAGGGCGGCCCGACACCGAGGCGGAGGAGGGAGGGACCTCCACCGCGGGACGAGACCGTGAAGGAAGAATAGGCACTGAAGCAGGTGAAGTAGGAGAAGCAACTACATCCTGGCAGACCCTCCTGGACAGTGTAGGAGGAGGGAGCAGAGGGCCAGCTACAGCATGAACAACCGCGCGCGGAGAGGACAACGTAAGAGGAAGTCGTCTGGGCTGGGGAAGTGGGCGGAAGGGAGTAGAGCCCCTATCCGTAGAGGCCAGGGGAGGGCGCACAGGGGCAGAGCCGCTAACCCCGGCCTCAGGGCGAGAACCATGACGAGGGCGATGGGCGACGTCAAGGCGATCAGGAGGACGACGAGGGGCAGTTGAGGACGGGCGACGAGGCGAGCGAGAGCGTGGACGGAGCTGGGGATCCCCCCGACGATGTGACGACCGGCTGCGGGACCCAGGGGAGAGGGCCCGAGCAGGGAGAGGGCCAGGTGAACGGCCTTCAGTCGGGTCAAGGATACCCAGGGCGACGCGGATTCGGTCGGCAACAAAGGTCGGGGAACGGTGGCCTACAGTCCTAATGGGGCGGGAAACTATCGCCCACACCGACTGAAGGGAAGCAGAGGCCACTGCCGCCGCTGAGGAACCAGGGCTATGGTGCACCACATCCACCAGGGCCAGACACAGGCCACACAGAGCAGGGAGGTAGGCCGTAGAGGACACACAGTGCGAGTGGCGCAAGCAGGACTTGTGGCTCTCCAAGCACGGGGAGCGACAACCATGGCGAAAGCAAGGCAGCCAACCTGCACACACCATAATCAGCACGTCGAAGGAGTAAGTGGAGAGAATGTCCAATAAGAACCAGGGAAGGAGTATGGGGAAACAGGAACACACATGCAAACAGGTATCCGTACTCACCCTAAACCGGGAGCACAGAGGTAGGTGAGTAGGCCGGGCGAGGTGGAAGAGCACTAGCAGAACCTGCAGAGATGGAGAAAGTGTTAACCACCACTCAACATCTTACATGCAGGGCCTATAACACCAGTAAAGTGCACACACCAAGATAGTTCCAGGCAACCAGATGACATAAAAAAGTTCAACAGTGAAAGCCAACTATTACCGCAAATTTGCGGGCCAATGGAGGCATAACCGTACCGACACAACCCCCCTCCCCCAATAAAGGAAGAACAAGAAGGGAGAAGGACAAGAGACAGAAGGAACGCTGCAGGTAGACCCTGAGTGAACCTGCTGGCCCAACGCACTACCAGGACGTCCCGGCCTGCCCGTGGACATGGCCAGAGAGGAGGAGACAAACGTGGTGGGGGAAGACCAAAGCCATGTGTCGGCAATGTTCGGTCGAGAAAGATTATGTAAAATCTGAACGTAGCAGCGTACGAACGGACAACATGAGCTGTCTCCTGAACGTAAGGGTTACCGGCCCGAATAATCCGACACAGGCGAATTCCCACAGCACGTCGACCTAGTCTCCTACTGGTCGTAGGCGCCACCCGTAATGGCAACCCTTACACTGGCCTGGTCGAGTACACATACGGATGCAGGGTTTGAACCGGGCATAACGGATGATGAACCCTACCACGTTGGAAAGCTGGTACAGGAAAAGCTTAAAAAACGGGAGTGTCGCGTACGGTTGTAGCAACCAAACGAACAGACGGAGCCAAAGTAACTGACTCAAGGACGGGAGAATTTCGTAAGGAATGCCGGTTCCTAGACCTGGCAGTCATCTCCGGGACTCCTTCACCCGTCGTCAAAGCCAGAAGGAACAGTGTCACGTCATGGAAGTGTTCAGGCATGGGGTAAGTAGCGTAAGAGGCAGACGAGAGCAGTTTGAGAGCCTCCGCCAGAAACCACTGAGGAGGAATCTGACGCGGGGGTGGATGAAGCCTAAAGCAGGTTTGCATAAAGAACCCAAGTCCTAGGGAGGAACGACCAATGCCGTGAAAGTCTCCTACGGTACCCGAATGGCAGACAGGCGGTTCGTAAGTGTGGTGCAGATGTTGGGACGCTTCTCAATATTAACCAAATGAGGTAGTGAAACACGAACGCCACCGATGGTCGCGTCCGTGATGAGTAGTTAACCAAGAAGGAAAACTGTGTCAGTGAGAGCCGTAAGCCTGCCATGTAAAATTAATCCAGGGGAGAGGATTTGACATTCAAAGATCGACTAAACTTAGGCATCCACCCTGCCTCACAACATCCACGATGTGAAGGCTAACGAGGGCCCTAGGACACCAATCGATACCAAGTGGAAATCGGAGATTGATAGGGGAACTGGACCCGGGTACCACCGCTTCAGCCGAGCGGACCAGGCTTGGGCCGGCCGGATGGGCGCGAACAACCAAACGAAGCACTGGTACCCTCTAGGCCTGTGGAGGACTTTGCACATCAAAAAGTGTGTCGGGTGGTGGAAACACATAAATCGACCGCCACCCGCGCCAGTCCTCGCTGAACGCGTCCGGTTCCTCCGCTGGAGGAGGAATCCAGCGGTACAGGAACACAGGCAACCCGGTCGCCTCGCATGAGGTGAACCAGTCCACCTGTGGAACACTCCAGGAGGCCGCTAGGTCGTCGAACACGGTGTGTTGGAAAGACCATACTACCCGGGTGCTGTGTCCCTTCGACAGAGCATCCGCCCATAGGTTGGCAGTCCCGGGCAGGTAGGTTGCATGCAGTGTGACGGTGTAAAGGTTTGCGTGGTAAAACAGTTATCCCGCCAGGTCCTGAAGAATGGCGGACCTGGAGGAGCCCTTGTCGCTGTATGCAATGCACCGCAGACATGCTCATCCTGAAGGCCATTCACCTGTCGGTGAGGGCCTGCCCACGAACCCTCTGGAAAAACAACGGGACTAACAGTTCTAGGACGTGGACGTGTAGAGGAGGGAGTCCAGACCACCTGCTGTGAAGGTGGTGGCCCGTGTTTGACTGTGAACCCTATCCCACCGCGCTAGACACATCTGTGTCTATCCAGATGGACGAAGGTGGCGAAGTCCAGGGTACTGCCCTCGCGAGCGTGCCCCAAACAACCCAATGTGTTAATTGCAAATGGATGGAGCGCAGAATCGGCCAAGGCCGAAGCGGAGGCAGTAGCGGAAAAGCCTTGATGCCTAGCTAAAGTAGGCGGCTGACGCTGAGCTTCCGTAAGGAAACGGTCAGCGAAGCCCAATGGAGCGACCTGAGCAGCGAGGCCCAGAGTGTTCTGGGAATCGAGATAGAGTGCAATGCGGCAAAAAGTAACTCCCGAAGTTACGACGCAGTCACTCGACTCCGGGGGACGGTCGCGCCCGTCCTGTCCCAGTCGAGGCCCGCCCACGTCACATTGAGTGACTGCGGAAGGCACGACACGGGAACGGCGACTTGTGAACCGAACCGTGGGACGAGGTGGACGACAAGGAGTGTCGTGTACATAGCGTGTGGGAGAGTCCACAGCGACAATCCAACCCGCCCAAGAAAAATAGGAGCTGAAGGCCCTGACTGAGCAGAGGTAGCAAGACCTGTCTGACGAGGGTCGTAAAGACACGCGGTGCGATATGGAGACCGAAGGGCAACCCGTCGAACATGACAGAAATAGAGTCATCAATTGGAGGCACGACAGGTCGACCCCTGGTCACAACACATCGCTGACCGTCATGGTGACCAGAAAGACATGCGACAGGAAGCCCCGCTGTTGAGGCGAGACTTCCCGAATTATCCCATCCACGTGCATGGACAGAATAACCGTGGCGACGTCTGGGGAGACAGGCCGATGTCATGCAGGTCGTCCGAGAGGAGGCGTGGACCGACACCTCTAGGACAGACCCCGCCGAAGTAACCGGCGTGCCCACGAACGGCGAAGCCAACGCCGATAGTGGGGACGAAAAAAACGGTAAGGGCTCCGTGTGTGATAGTCACCACCAACTCGGCGATAGTCGAGCGCCGGCCGAGGAACCCCTCGCCTCAGGCCGACACGCCGAGAGGGAGCCCAATTAGTGAGGAGCCGAGAAGGGCGAGGTGGTGAATGACGCCCATACCGACGTTATGTCGGAGACTGCACTACCTGGTGCCGCCTCGCAAAGGTTCCCGCCAAGCCTGGCGGCCTCGCTACGAGCCGGTCTGCTGACCCCAACTAAGGGAGGAAGCGGTTGAGGAGGGTCGTGACACTCCAGGCGGACGGGGAGCGAAGCGCCCCGCAGCCGGAAAGAGGGATGACCCCTGCCATGCAGGGGTAGAGAAGAGCCCCTCCGTAACGAGCTCAGAACGCAACAGCGACGTGTGGATCTCAGCCGGCGCCAGTGTACAAAAGGACACCCATAGAGACTGGCGAGAACGCGCAGCCTCATGGATGGTACACTGAAGGTCGCCGACTGAGGCCAGAGCGAGCTGCAGTTGCACTCGCCGGAAGTGGTCCCCACCCTTCCCGAGCACCCCAGCCGGCGGTGCTTTAAGAAGCCTGAGGTGAAGCCGAGCTAGGTGCAGACGCATTAAGAGGGTGGAGAGCATGCGAGCAGTGCGCTGCCGGAGCGTGTGATCCCGCTCCAGGGCACTCTTCTCATGTGAAGTAGGATTGCGGCATATGTTCTAAAGAGAACGTAGGGGCAACGAACCAGGCCCAAAACAGAGGGGCGACCCTGGATGAAGCCATGACTAGGCACGACACGGAGGCGCAGCCGACCGGAGGGAGCGGTGAAGAAAACACCTCCGACCGACCCCCGAAGTCGATGCCGTCCGTCAGCCACAATGAACAGTAAAAGAAATACTATGTAAGTACAGCACTGAAATATTATACTAGGCCGACAGGGCAGGCGCGTCGACACGTACAGCGTGTCGAGCAAAGCCCGACCAGAACTTGGTACATCCAGAGGGGGGGACTCCGAGGATGGTAAGTAAAAACTAGAGATCCGCCCCCCCAGGATGAGCCCTGATGTCCACCTCAGGGACCAGGACGTCCAGGGCCAAAACCCGAAAGCCGCACCTGCCAACTCCCAAGCACAGGGAGCCCTCTTTGTGCAAGCGTAAGAGCTCGCTCCGGGCGGGACGCCGCCACGTTCCCCCACGACGACGGCTTCCCGTAAAGGGAAGGGAAGCGACGGTTTAGGGAACTTAAACGTCCCTAGGGACGGAACGTGGACAGGCCGACCAACCAGTCCCAGTCCACACTCGGGTAGCATGACAACAGACGTCGATGCTGCCTGGGAGCGAGCGGGAGGAGGGACAACTGGAGCAGCAACCACAGGTTGAGCAGGCAGGTGGGCCACAAAAAGGTGGAAGAGTTACCACAGGTAATACAGGAGGGACGGTAGTAGAGCGTCCCAAGAATACCGCCATGTACATAAGCATGGTGCAGATGGAGGCAAACCGTCAGCGGTGGCCTCCTGAGCCTTGTCTGGAGCCACATGTATGGCATGAACCGGACGTTGGAGTCGGAGATCGTCGGCGATATGGTGAAGGAGAGCGTCGTCTCACCGTCGTTTCGGCGTCCTCGGAAACCGCAAGGACGCCCGAACGAGGCACTGGAGGAAAGGCAGCCTGGTGCCTTGTAGACATCCGAGGGAAGGGGAAGCATGGCGCGTACCCCCTCGTCCTATGAATTGTGGAATCCTATGGAGGTGGTCCTCGACATAGAGAGCAAACCCCGACCACGTAGCGCAGAGGCGAGACCTTGCCTCAGCCGTGTCCGGGAATGGAGGACGAGACTCCAAGGTCAAAACCTATGAGACACGGTCTACACCTCCGAGGGTTAAAACCCTCACGGCTGTAGCCTGAGACATGGGTAAGACACACTCTACGTCCAACGGGCATGGCAGGACGGGTACACCCATGGCGTGCGCAGTGAGGAAGGGACATCCTCCGCGCAATCGTAAAGTAAAAAGATACCGACGGCCCATGTACGAAGCACAGGAAATGTGTGCAAGCACAAAATTGTTAAAAACCCTTGAATCCTTGACAGGAGAGTACCCCCTTCCCCTGTTTAGGAAGGGAAGGACGAAAAAGGGGGCCCTTCGAAAGGAGGGCTATAACGGAGTATAATGCATGGTAGGATGCACCAAAAAACGTGAAGAAAATCCTGGAAATTAACAGGTACAAGGGCAGAAAGATGCACTACACCTTGAAAATGGAGCACCTTTCATGAAAGTGAGTATCCCCCCCCCCCCCTCCTTGTGCGTGGTGAGGGGTGAAGAGGGACCCCCCATGCGGAGGGTCAGGGAGAGACCTGGCGAACCAGCAAGAGCAAAGAACCCTGAAAAGCCCAGGTCAGAACAGACCAAGGGGCAGGTGCAAGGCCCCAGAAGGAATGCATAAAAATCCTTATAATTGAAGAGGATAATAGTAATACCCAAAGGTTGATGGAGAAGACGCCCAAGGGTACCAAGGGAGCGGAATGGAAGCTGCGCTTCAGAGCGAAGTCCTTTGCATGCTGAAGGAGCGGCCCAGGAGGCCTAGGTAAGCGAGGGAGCGAGATGGGGTCAGTAGTAAGATGAACGACTGCAACTGAGGTCCCATCCAGAGGCAAGGCAAAGTCCACCGAGTACCGACCCAGAGTGGAGAGCGGTATAGGACAGGTGAGGGAGCGGGATGGAGTCAGTAGAAGTATGGAAGAGACTCGGCCTAGAGCGGGAATTTCCGCTCTAGGGCGGGGCGGATGTAGTGCAGTCTTATGTGAGAGGCCTGTGGCATCAGTAAGGGTGGAAGGTTAAAACATACAAGAGTCCCATCAGAATAGTCTAGCAGTACAGCTGACGTGGGAGCATCCTCGGTAATAAAGAAGACATTCTCCGCTCCAGAGCGGAGTCCCCGCTCCAGAGCAGAGCGGGTTTTCCGCTCCAGGGCGGAGCGGGCGTAGGGTAGCCAAATTTCAGAGGCCTGTAGGTACCAGTAATGGTGGAAGGCCAGTAACATCCAAGAGTCCCAACTGAATTGTCTAGCATTACAGCTGACGTGGGAGCGTCCTTGGGTAAAAATATCAGATATTTACATCCAAGAGTCCCAACTGAATTGTCGAGCATCACAGCTGACGTGGGAGCGTCCTTGGGTAAAAATAAGAGAGGCAAAGCATAGGCCCGACCTAGAGTAGGATAGAACCCACTCGAGGGCGGAACAGGCCCAGTGTGGCCCTAACCCAGATGCCAGTAGAAACGCTCGTAATAAAAAACATTCCCAACTGAAGCGGAGCGGCCTAAAGGGTCCCGCTCTGCAATGCCTAAGACACCGGTGAAGGACGTCCGCCAGATATCAGTAAAAAAGGGGAGCGGCCTTGTAAGAGAATGTGTCTAGTCATAGGACCGACCTGGAGCGGGAGTCACCCACGCACCAGGGCGGAGCGGGCTGAGTGCAGCCCTTCCTAGAGACCTGCGGAACCGTTTGAGGGTGAAAGGTAAAGATATCTCAAGGTATTGGTGAGTTCAATGTAGGGGAAGACAGTGTCTCAGGAGCTGGTATCAGACCAAACTAGTGCCCCCCAAGATGGGTTAGTAAAACCGGAGTGTGGCAAGCCAAGACAAGCAAAGGAGGCAACAGTGTCTGACTACCAAACCCCCCCCCCCCCCCCAAAGTTAGGCTAAGCTGAAAAGGTGGCAGTTTAAACACCAGGTCAGAATAGACCAAAGTCAGTTTCACTTCCCATGAAAGCATTGCATTACCCCCCAAAAAAAGGAAGGAATAATACCTGAAGGCCTTGAGGTACCGATGAGGAAGTGTAGAAATGAAGCTGCAGTGACATCACAAGTCTGCTCCAGAGCGGGAAATTTCCGCTCCAGAGCGGGAGATTTACGCTTTTGGGCGGGAATGACTCGCTCCCAGGGCGGGAAGGTACCGGCGAGTGGGAGGGAAAGTCCGCGCACCGGGCGGAAACGTCCACGAGCGGAGCGGGCCAACTAGCCTAAGGTAGTTGTTGTTGTTCCCTAAGCTGCCTGGCCGAACAGCCCCGAGTCCTTAACCCTTCAAACTCGGATGGTACACGTGTGTACCATTATGTTTTGCCCCCAGGAACCCGGGTGGTACAACATTGTACCAGTGGTTGAAAGCCTGTGAGCTTGGTATGCGAGGCGTCGGTCCGACGCATGTAAACAACAGCCGGCTGGACCGACGCCCCGCATCTCCGACCACAAGAAGGAGAGCGTCGCTTGTTCGTGTGTGCCTGTATGTTGTTGTTAAGTATTGAAAAGTATTGTAAAGTGGCTGTTGTTGCCGTAAGTTATCTCCACTGAAATCATCATCACAACTCAACCAGTTGACTTAGAGAGCTCTACTTAACGCCATTCTACAGGTAAATAACACAGCTACGCTTGGGGATGCGCGGGAATGCGGGAAGCAGTCAGCATAACAATGATACGGTAGCCTAGCCTAGACGTTTTTCGGCCAAAACACCCGGGTTTCGTGCAATATTTATGTAATGCGTAGCCGGGGCTGGAGGGTTAAGGAAGGCCATGGCCACGGTCGGGCTTTCCCACAGAGCTCTTAAAGAGTGTAAATTGTGTTGTTGGCGTAAGTGGTTGTGTGAAATGCAGTCTTCTATGATGTGTTTAATGGTATGGGGTGCTGTGTTACAACCCGGGCAGGTGTCGACGACGGAGTCATCCAGTCTCTTCTGATAGCTCAGAAGAGCTGGATGGAGTCCGCATCTCAGCCTGGCCAGGTGGACTCTGTCCTCGCGAGGAAGGGAGGATTCAGAAGGATGGATTTCGGGAGGTCGTGCTTGCAGCTGCGTGTTGTCTATGAGTGAGTGGATGGAACGGCGAGTGATAAGAGTATGGATGTGCTTCCGGAATTTGGTTTGGGGTGGGCAAGGAGGGAGAGAAGACAGTATGTGTGTGTGATAGCGTGTGCTGGGTGTTGTTTTGATATTTCTTGGTGTCTGTGGGTGTGTTGCCATATAGTGTAGTGGGTGGTGTTGATTCGTGGAGGCTGCTGCCAGGAATTGAGTGCCTCTCATGTCTAGATGATCTTTGACTTTGAGGACTTTGGTTTCTTGATGTAGGTGAATTGTGGGTGCAGTAGCTGTGCACCCTGTGATGATTTTCAGGGCTTTATTTTGAATAGTCTGTAAGGTCTTATGATATGTTTCAGCTAGGTTAGAAGCCCAGGCCGGGCTTGCGTATTCCATAACTGATCTTATGTATTGTTTGTAGACTGTGGTGGTGGTTTCTTTGTTGTGTCCAAATTTTGTGTGGGCAAGCGATCTGAGGGCGTTAAGTCTGGGTGTCAAGTTTCTTTTTTGTGTTTGTGGTGTGCTGTTTGAATGTCATTTGGGTGTCGTATGTTACTCCTAGGATTTTGGGTGTGTGTGTGTGTTAGGGGTGTGTTGTTTATGTTGAGTCCTGGGACATAATCATGCTCTCCTGTCCAGCTTGTGAGGAGGGTTGCAGTGGATTTAGCTGGGGCTAAATTGAGTCTGTTTGTAGTGCACCATTCATGTAATGTGTCGAGATAGTCTTGAAGGAGTCTTGTTGCCGTGTCTGGGTTTTGGTGCGTGCTTGTGAGTGTTATGTCGTCTGCGTAGGAGGCTATGGTTATTTGGGGTGTGTATTTATATCATGCATGTACAGATTGAAGAGTGCGGGCGACAGGACAGATCCTTGCGGGACTCCGTTTGGGAAATTTCTAATGCTAGAGGACTGACCGGCAAAAGATACGTGTGCACATCTGCCTGCTAAGAAGTTGGCCAGCCATCTTTTTGTGTTGTTGCGCATGTTTGTGTTGTAGATTTTGTTTGTTAGGTTGTGGCAGGGGATGGCATCGAAGGCTTTACTAATGTTGAGTGTGGCAAGTACTGATCTGTGTGGTGGTCTAGCTGAGTTGATGCCGTCAAAAGCTCTTTGTGTAAGGTCTATAAGAAGAGTGTTTGTGGAGTACAATGGCCTGAAGCCGTGTTGTGTTGGAGAAAGGGGTAAGTCAGGTGTCATCAGTTGTAGTACAAGGTGCTCTATGACTTTGGAGGGGGTGCAAAGGAGTGTGATAGGGCGGTGTGAGGAGGGTAGCGTGGGGTCTTTGTTAGGTTTGGGGAATGTGATGATGATACCATGCTTCCAGATGTCTGGTATTGTGTTGTGTGAGTAGCTGTAGTTTGATATGTTAGTGAGTGCTTGTATGCCTTCTGGTCCCAGGTGTCTGAGGTGAATGTTGCTTATGTTGTCAAGGCCACAGGCAGGTGAGAGCTTGAGATTGTTGATGATATGCTTTGTCTGGTTGTTGGTGAAGGGTGTATAGTCAGGGTCTGTGGGGAATTGTCTTTTTCGTCGGATGACACGTCGGTCGTCTTTGTGGGGTTTTAGGTGACTGACATGAGAGAAGTGATTGATGAGAGTGTTTGCTTGTTGTTTACGTGAAGGAGTAGAGTCTGTTGTGATTGCAGCATGTGATTGTGTTGTGTTGCTGTTGGAAAGTGTGATACTGTTTAGTGTTTTGTAGAGTTTTTTGGGTAGTAAAAGCATCCCGCTCTGCACTGGGAACCCACACTAGCCTCTATATATGGTAGTAAAAGCATCCCGCTCCGCACTGGGATCGGGGAATCCCCATTCCCGAGCGGAGCGGGGGTTGAGAGGCCGCTCCCAGTGCGGAGCGGTCCATAGTCTAGGCCTCCGGGCACGCCGGTGAACGGCGGCGGGCAAGCACAGCAGACGTGGGAGCGTCTGTGTAACGGGGTTTTGCAGGATTATTAGCACGACCAGTATGTCGGACGGCAGAGACCAGCAGAGAGCGGCCAAACAATCAGAGGATCACCGAAGACCTATGCGGGGATCCTGGGGTATACGTCAGACGAACCAGATAAGGAACGCTGACACTGTTGCCAACTCAAAAAATACCAAGATGATGGTTTCACAATCCCTAGATTTTCAGGAGCCGTGCATAATATGCCGGACTGATCTGGTAACAGTGTGAAGAGTTAGCAACAGCCCCCCTTCGACTAAGGCTAGGCCACGCACACTTGGCCACGTCAACAGTCGGAATAGCGACCCACTAACGAAGGTAACCAGGGCTCATCATCAGGCCTTTGTGGGCCAGGAAAAGACCTCCATAGGGAAGGAAACCCTATGAGGAGGCTAAATGAAAGAGAAATAAGAGGACTGTGCCCCCCTCTCAGACATCAAGGTAGCCTAGCCTAGGAAACTCCGATAGTGTGACAGCACTTCGCGAAATGAGTCGCAAAAGCTAATGCAGTGACAATAAGCCCTAAATGAATTGAACCTAACAGGTGACTAAACTAAGCCACTGCAAGTGAAGTAAAATAAAAGGCAAAGGCCTAATGACAGTCGCCAAAGGGCGATGCATGCACAGATGCAAAATTATAGTGACCAAGCAGTTTTCGATGCCCTACTGAAATTAAAACATATTAGAGCCCATTTTTGGCGTGCCTACATCACGGATTATCTGTCTAGAACCTCAGGTGCCTTAAAGAAGGCCCACAACTCACCCAAAAGGGTAGGCGACAGGTGTGGAGGGCACAAAATATGGAGCTAGAAAAAACGTGTGTTGACATATGAGTAGCGCGAAAACAGATGCCCTTTCAGCCCAGTTGGGCTAAGGAGGTACGCCCATGACAACGGCGTAAGGAGACAGATAGAATGGGCAAGATTCTTAAAGTTTTCTTTCTTTCTCATCAATATTTTATCTTTTTCTTTTCTAATTGTGGCCTCGAAAGTGTGTACAACGTACCTAGTAGAGAGAGTAAGGTGCAACTCTAGATGTTATCGATTTAATCGCGCTAGTGATTACGATAATTGCCCGCTCCAGAACGGAGCGGAATTATACGATAAGTGCAGTAGAACCTCGCTCTTTCGGACTAATTGGGGGAGACCCCTGTCCGAAAGTGTCAAAAGTCCGAAAGGGCCGAGTCCGAACTCACACTTCAGCCTTTCAGACAAATCCGAAAGGCTAAAATAATGTCCAAAATTTATAAGTCCGAAACTCAGCTCTTCGGTCCGAATGCGAAATAATTTTTCTCAGCCTTTCAGACAAATCCGAAAGGCTAAAGCATGAGTCCGAAGTTTATAAGTCCGAATACACATTCACCTAACCAGACAAGTCCGAAACTCGGCTCTTTGGTCCGAATGCGATTTAATTTTTCTCAGCCTTTCAGACAAATCCGAAAGGCTGAAGCATGAGTCCGAAGTTAAATGTACAGTAGTCCGAAAAGTGTAGTCCGAAAAGGACAGAGGTATTTTCTCAGCCTTTCAGACAAATCCGAAAGGCTGAACCATGAGTCCGAATTGAAATGCTAGTCCGAAAGTCTGAGAATTCCGAAAGATTGAAGTCCGAAAGAGCGAGGTTCTACTGTATATAGCTCTACGTTGGAACGTAGAGGCTACTACTAAATTACCGTACTTTTGCTTAGAACTGTTCATACATGTAACGTGTTAGTAGACGTTTAAGTTATAAAGTATTTATTTCAATAAACTTTTAGTGACGCATTGGTTGGCAAGCGACTACTGTTTGAATATGTCTGTGGAAGCTTAGGGTCAGCAAATTATTTAAATCCAATGCTGAGTAAGATTTGAACGTTGATAAAATATAACTACCGGGTACGTCATGTAAGCTAAATGTTCGTGTACTGTATTGTATTGTATTCCTTGTCATATTCATTCCAGTCTTTAAACCAAAGTTTCGCTGTTTGACATCAGGGTGGCAATATTGAGCAATAATTTTTCATGACCGAGTTTAGTATGAGATGGAATACAGAAAAATTTGTATGAAATTGCATTGTTTTAGCCATTTAATCACTTCCAGGAGTATAATGGGAATTATGGGGCATAACTTTAACTTTGTACAAGGAGTGGGAGTCTTCTCATTTTTATAATTGGCAGCAGTTCTCTGAACTTTCCCCAGCCACTCTATCGCTATAATTAGATGAGGCTGTAGATAGGATATCTAGTGTTGAACTGAGGAGATGGTTAGGTATCAAGAGTATCAATGATGAGTTCCTTACAAGCAGGTTGGATGGTTTGAACATGTGGAGAGGATGGATGAACTAACTGGGTGAAAAGATGCACCAAGGGGTATAGCTAGAAGGATGTGAGATCAGCCTATACACTCTGATCTCAAATTTAAAAACCTGACAAGTGAGACGGTTCCGTAGGGATTGGGCCCATACGGAATTGGGCCCATACGGGATTGGAACCTAACCTAACCTAACCTAACCTAACCTAACCTAACCTAACCTAACTTAACTTAACTTAACTTAAGTGGGCCCAATCCCGTGGTCACCAGTGAGACAGCTCTGACAGGGCTGTCTGGAACGCCACCATTGGGACGTAAGACTGAAAATGTACTTCATGTGGAACACTCAGTCTTTAAATGTATGTACTAGCCTACTGTACTGTATAAGCTATTCATTAATAATGACTAATATCCAGGGAATTAGTTTTGGACTAGATATAAAAAGTCCATCATTTGACAACCTGGCTAGGTACCAGTAACACATATATGCCGGGATCTGGATTCATCAATGCTACCGTAACATCCATATCATACTTACCGGTACCATTCTTGTTTTTTTACTGCACTACCATCATAAAATCCATATTTATCAGCATAATGGTTTAGATGTAACATGGTTAAGATATATGTACCGGCATGTGCCACAGGCCATAGCGCGGTTGGTAGAGCACTCGCATGCAAACCGACAGGGCGACTGTTCGAGTAGTCTCGGGCAAGCCAGTGTGCGTTAATGGCAGACAAACAGTGCTTTTGGTGGACGGCACGGTCTAGCGCGTTCAGCCCATAACTGAATTTCCCGGGTTCAATTCCTGGGTAGTGAGAGATAGATCCAGGGCAGCCTCTTCACACTCAAATTCCTCTGTTTACCTATCAGTGAATAGGAACTTGAAGTAAATGGACATTCTTGATATCTTATCTGGGAAGGTAATATGAGGTTAACTGTGGTAACTTTCGTCTCTGTTTCTCCTCTAACGTCTTTCCTGCTTGCTGGAAGTTTGCTCTCATTCAACCTGTCCCAAAGAAGAGTGACCGCTCTCAACCCCCCAACTATCGTACAATTGCTCTCATCTCTTGTATCTCTAAAGTTTTTTAAACTATTCTTGCTTCCAAATTTCTTAAGCATTTCTCTTCTCATAATCTGCTCTCAGATCGCCAGTATGGCTTCCTTAACCCCTGGTACCCGGAAGGGCTCTGAGGAGCCCATAACAAACTAGGGCCCGAAACACGGATGGGCTCTTGAGCACCGTAAGCTTGAAAGCCTATTAACCCTCCAGCCCCGGCTATTGTATTCTATAATTTCCCCGAAACCCGGGGGTTTTGGCCGAAAAACGTCTATGCCTAGGCTACCGTATCTTTGTTATTTTGACTGCTTCCGCATTCCCGCATATCCCCAAGCGTAGATGTGGTTCGTACCTGTAGAATGGCGTTGAGTAGAGCTCTCTAAGTCAACTGGTTCAGTTGTGATGACGATTTCCGTGGAGAGAACTTTGTGGCGATATCAGCCACTTATCACTACTTTTCACTACTTAACAATAATACACAGCCACACACGAACAAGGACGCCTCTCCTTTTTGTGGTCGGAGATGCGCGGCGTCGGTCCAACTGGCTGTTGTTTACATGCGTCGGACGGACGCCTCGCACACCAAGCTTACAGGCTTTCAAGCTGCCGGAGCCTCAGAGCCCTACCGGGTTCCGCGGGGGATATTTGTTATAGGTTTCTCAGAGCCCAACCGGGTCTGGTAGGTTAAGCGTGTTTTGAAAGCCGTGTGTCCGACGCATTGTAAACAAAGCTTGTCTTTGCGACACCGCACCTCCGAAACCAAGAAGGAGACGTCGGATCAAAGTTGTTGTATGCATTGACGAGATTAGTGTCTGCAAATGTCCGATATCAATAACATCGCCTCGAAACTTTTTCCACGGAAATCGTCATCACAACTGCACCAGTTGACTTAGAGAGCTTTACTCAACGCCAGTCTACAGATAAGAAACACATCTACGTTTAGAGATGTGAGTGAATTCTCTAGCAGTTAAAATAACAAAGATAGGGCTAGCCTATTGCAACGTTTTTCGGCCAGATCCCCCGGGTTTCGTGGATATCCTATAGAAGGCGAAACCGATTCTGTGAGGGTTAAGGGTTGCTCTACTGGTGATCTTCTTTCATATCTTCCTAACTCTTGGTCATCCAACTTTCGGGACTTCGGTGAGACTTTTTCTATTGCACTAGACATATCGAAAGCCTTCGATAGAGTCTGGCACAAATCTTTAATTTCTAAACTACCCTCCTTCGGTTTCTATCCCTTCATCTGTGCCTTTGTCTCGAATTTCCTCTCCGGCCGTTCCATAGCTGCGGTTGTGGACGGCCATCGCTCACTTCCTCACCCTATAAACTCTGGTGTTCCTCAGGGCTCTGTCCTATCTCCTATTCTCTTTCTAATTTTTATAAATGACCTCAACTGTACCTCAACTCCCATCCATTCATACGCAGACGACTCAACCTTACACTACATTAGTTTTTCAGAACGCCCAAGCCAACAATTCCTCAATGACAAACGGAATGAAGCCATAGAACACTTAAATTCTGATCTAACTACTATCTCCAATTGGGGCAGAGAATACCTTGTTACCTTTAATGCTTCCAAAACCCAATTTCTCCATCTATCTACCCGTCAGGAACTCCCTGCGGACTATCCCTTATTCTTCAACAATACAAAAATCAATCCTTCATCTTCTCTCAATATTCTTGGTGTCTCTTTTTCTTCTGCTCTCAGTTTGAAGGACCATATCACCAGTCTTGCTAAGGCAGCCTCCCAGAAGCTGGATGTGCTCACCCGCCTTAGGGGGTTCTTTACCCCTGCACAGCTTCTTGCTCTGTACAGGGGCATAGTGCGTCCTTGTATTGAGTATTGTTCACATGTGTGGGGAGGTTCCTCTCACACCGCTCTCCTAGACAAAATTGAAAGGAAGGCCTTTCGTATCATTACCTCCCGTCCACTCGCCAACTCTCTGCAATCTCTCTATCTTCGCCGCAATGTTGCATCTCTCTCGCTATTCTATCGCTAGTATAATAATCAGTGTTCCTCAGAGCTTTCCCAGTGTATACCACCTCCTTTACGTAGGGCACGTGGTACCCGTCTTGCAACACAATCCCACCTTTACTCTGTGCAACTCTCCAACCCAAGAGTGAAATGTTACTCTGTCTTTCTTCTATTCAACAGCTGAGATCTGGAACTCTCCCAGAATCAGTCTTTCCCTCTTCCTATGACTTAAATTGCTTCATACTCTGTGTGTCCAGGCATTTTGGCTCGAACGTCCCTTGATTTTGGCCCTGTCACTCTTTCAACTTTGGGGAAGGCACTCGCTATAGGCAGTTCTGCCTTTTGCCTCCCTCACTCACATAGAAAAAAAAAAAAAAAAAAAAAACAAAAGTTAAATGCTATTCTGACTTTCTTCTATTCAACTGCTGAGCTCTGGAACTCTCCCAGAATCAGTCTTTCCCTCTTCCTATGACTTAAATTGCTTCAAACTCTGTGTGTCCAGGCATTTTAGCTCGAACATCCCTTGATTTTGGCCCTGTCACTCTTTCAAATCTGGGGGTGGCACTTGTTGCAGGCAGTTATGCCTTTTGTCTCCCTCATTCACAGAAAAAAAAAAAAAAAAATTGATAATACTGTATGTAGTAGTCCCTGTGTACCGTGTTCGGTAACTCGTGCACTATAGGCTCCAAATGGCAAAGACATGTAGATGAATGCCATGGCAATGCTCATCCTTATGTATATCCCCAACTTGAGTATACTTTTAGCTCTCGACTTATCACTTTTCAGACGTTGTTGTACCACATCAACGTGTGTGGGTCGGTAAACCCAGAGCGGTACTACCACTGTCCGAGTGGCCCCATCGGAGCCTGTCAGAGCAGGTTGGGCAAGGACGCCTCTTACAGCCTGGGCTTCATCACCTCAGACCCCGTAGTCAACAGAGAAGACGGATCCATCACTATTCTTTACACTGGTTTGTATTGGCCCCAATTTATTGGTGGCTCCTTACGTCAATGACGTAAGAGCCTATGATAATATGGCCTCGTTCCGGGCTCCTCAGAGCCCGGGTTAACCTCGCTTACGGCGGTCGAGAACCAAGATCATCTTAGGGGGTACCCCTTAATCATTCCTAAGGTACGTCATTGAGACGGAGCCACTGAAAAGTAGGAAATAAAAAAGAAAAGAAATAACACAGTTTGAACACCGCACCTCAGCGCATTCCGATCTTCCTCTGTTTCCCATGAGCATGACTCACCTCTTCCTGCCCAGGAGCGACCTCTCTCGACCGCCGGCCATTAAGAAAACATACATATTCCTTGCTCCCCTATTAAGTTTACATAGCCCCTCTTAAACGCATCAGTTTTTAGTCCATTGTGAGTCTATTTGCATATTGAGTTGTATATGCATTTAGGAATGTATTTATATTAATTGTATTCACTTGTAAACCTAAATAAGCAAGGACTTAGTTTCTAGGCTGGCCGACGATCGTGTATTCAGGACGCCACTTCGCTTCAACTAAATGTTGTTATCATACGAGCCTTGGCTCGCTAGCTGCAGTGTCTTTTTTTCTGTGAAAGCGTATTAACATTGTAGCTTGATATTATTTTCCTTAAGTGTTGAGTACTATACTGTGTTAGTGTCAAATTCATAGACCTTTAGTTCTTTGCTTGTACTCCCCATGGTCGTGCTCTGGCCAGGAGTTACTTTTCATAACCAATCAATGCTAAGTTACTCATTAATTTATCACACATTGTAGAGAATAAATGGTTCATACCATATCAACTGCAATACCTTCAGTACCTACCATCTAAGTTTTCTATGTGATGGTGGAATTCTTAATGCCTTACATTATTCAATCAAGAGTGCTTTTTCATAAATTTTTGCCTTCAAGGCAGTTATATGGCATTATTTTCAGTGTTAACCACCAAATATTTATAGCTGATGGCATAATATTGTGATGTCAAATTCAATATCAACCTTTTTATAGTAGCCTAATTATACTACAGTACTTATTTAGGCACTCGTATTTATTTATTCCAAATATTACCAAGTAGGCCTACAACAAATAGCCAGAGCACTCGCAATAAAATCTTGATTGAATATATCTCACTGACTTACAAAGATATAAGAATTTTAAGAAAACAGATTTATATCTCACTGACTTACAAAGATATAAAAGATTTACAAAACCTGTTTATATCTCACTGACTTACAAAGATATAAGAATTTAAAAAACATGTACAAGTTATATAAAGGATCGCCAAATAACACTCGTGGCCGAGTAGGCGAGTGCAAAGTCCATGGCCTTGTTGAAAATTCTCAAGCCCCCGGGTACCCTGGACCTTATCTAGGCCCGGGTACCAATACTGCCGGTAAAGGACAGATCCAGTATAAAAACCAGTCCCGGGTACCAATAGGTCTACGGCCGGTTACTCTGGAGACTGTTAAAAAACTAAATATTCCCGGGTGGTATTATAATCCATATAAAATATAAAAACAGCCCCAGGTACTAACAGGCCATAGCTGGGTACTCTGGAGGCTGTCACGACGATGACAAACCCGGATTCCAAGACAACATTTACCGGGAACCCTAGGCCTTACCTAGACAGCCCCGAATACTAATAGGCCATAGCCGGGTACTCTGGAGGCTGTCACGAGCTGGACCAACAGTGACCATGTCATGTAAGGTACCAATATTCCCGGGATACCAATATCCCCGAGTGGTATCATTTTTTACCAAAACAAATATCAAGCCTTTGAAACGGCACCTGTTTAAGTGCGTTTCATACGTTTACTAGTATGCGTTTTCATACTCAACCTTGAATGTTTACACAGATCAGCTGGACCAACAGTGACCATGTCATGTAAGAGTTCTCTTGTTATTTGCTCTGTTTAGGATTATTGCCGGGTACTCTAGGCTTGGTCATACTATAATAAGGATGTACTGTATTAACATATTACAGACATATACAATGCCGGGCACCATGACATGGTTCATAGTTTCACAATGACAGGCCCGGGTACCGAAAAAATTGAGACCACCATATACTGTAGGTGCTGTGTTACCCAAAGCTGTGTCATACTATGACAAGAACAAGTCTGGGTAACAGTAAGAGTAACAGATATTATTTTACCGGGTACGGTACCCTTAGCTTTGTCACACTTTAATAAAGACAAACCAGGGTTCCAATAATGGAATCAAATGGAAATTATTGCCGGGTACCCTAGGCTTGGTCACATTATAATAAGGATGTCATACCATATTAGAGACAGGCCCGGCTACCAGTAATTAACATAACTATCGGACTTAAGATAGAAACGAGAGCTTAAATAAGTACTTCTATCTAATTAGTTTATTTAAAGTAAACAATTAAAATGTAAAACTTGCAAACTAAACAAACCAAAATTGGGACAAGGACAATATAAAGTCAAATTAAATTATCAAAATCGCTATGTGGAAACAACGCTTACTAAACTGAAAATTATTAAATAAAAGAACACAATCCACCACATAGGGTGTACATTACTACATGAGCAAGTTAATCTGCTTCCCAAGCAAACTAATCGCACATATAACAACGCACTATCGTCACGTTAAAGGAAGTACAGTAGTCAAGTTTGGGAAGTCCGGGACGTTCTGGCAAATTTTACTAAACTCTGCATGAATAAAGAAACTACATGTTAAATGTCAAAATATTATTTAAAATCAAATTTGCAACATGACAAGACATTAACAATAGTACAAAATACAAATATTGATAAGATATCTATACTATTACAAAATAATATATAAAATACAGTACAGCACTCACTAACGATAGTGCTATCGGGTAGGTACCTGTAAGCATAGCATGCCTCAAGTGACCCCTATCTATAACTACCCTACAAATAACCTACATTTATAGCACAAATAAACTAAGGAAAGATCCTAAGGCTAGATCCTAATTTTGCCCAAGTTAAGTAGGCCTAATAAGTACTGTACTATTTACATCTCTCTATGCAACATTGACTCCTTGGTATGATTCACAGGCTCAGGTAATGTGCTGCGTTACCAGAGAAGAATCTGGACATCAATCAAAACGTTCCCTCCCGACCAAGTGATAACCACAGCAGGAGATGAACAGTATTCCAGATTTCAAGGCCAGGGTAGACCTAACCATCTCGCCTGTTACTCCCTTCACTTGGCTAACAAAACTGTAATCTTTAAGGTGAGTTCACTGGGCAAAACTCTAGAAGTTTCAGGTTCACCTACTAAGTAGATTCTCACTAATTACATAATTGTAATTAATTTCCAGGAAACAAGTACAAGTTTTCTTTCCCTTTCTAAAAAGGCTATACCTGACTAAAAAATTACCAAGTAATTATACCCAGTGACACCGGGTAATAATTCACTAGACTATTTCTTACATAAAAGGCAACTACAGTTTATTTAAAAATAAACGATGCATGACTAGATCCTATTTTGCCAAATCTAAGCAGATCTAATAATTCCAGTATTATTTTCACCATGCAACATTGACTCCTTGGTATTATTCACAGGCGAGCTGCTGCATTACCGGAGAAGATTCTCTTCAACAATTAGAACGATCCCTTTCGGCCAAGTAATAACCACTGGAGGAGCCCAACACCTTACAGTATATTTTAAGGTGAGTTAATTTTTACAAAACACTAAACTTTTCCGGCTCACCGGCCAAGTGACTATGTCACTAAGTGACTAAGTCACTAATCATATTTTTGTTAATAACCATGACCCAAAGAACCATTTAAGTCCTCGGTCACATGCAAACAAGTGTTATTATCTGTGTGGGGTTCGGTAAAAGTCTTACATTTCAGGTACCTTGAACAAAATATCCAGGTATTATGGAGGCAAAGTATGTAAGTTTTTTTAGAAATATCTTTTTCTAAAACCCCTAGCTCCTCTCCATCTCCTGACAAGAAAATGTCTGGATCTAGCAGGAAAAGACAGGTCCGCCAACTCAAATTCTTCCAGTAAATAAACAGAAGAAAGTGAGCAAATCTCAAACTAAAAGGCGACCTACTAAGTACCAAACTTCCCCGACTCGACTCACAGTCATGATTCCAAAATCCTGCATTCTACACCACATACCCCCAGATTTTTGACATTGTCTAATGTGGTCAGCCACCCGGCTAACCCTATTACTGTACATCAAAAAACATAAATTACCTGTCTCATCTAATTCCTTGACTGATCCAAGTTCTGAGGGTATCAGTTCCCCTCCACTTTCCCTAGTACAGTTAGCTGATACTATTGAACAGCAATCTGAATAAACCCAGTTGCTTGCTCCACCCACATTAAAGCACCCTAAACTGATTCAGGTGAATATTGAAGCTGAAGTACATAAACCCATACACTAATCACCTGTTCAGCCTTCTACGGACTTACCTGTTCGTTTAGATCCTTCTCTGGCAGCTCCAGATATTTTGGTTACAGTACGGTTGGGGCAATACAGAAAAAAGTACTTCCTAAGGATACCCCAGAACCTTTGTTCATGAGCAATGCTATGGTAGGGTGGTATGAATTGGAAACCAGTAACCATACCGAAGAGGGTTGGAGTAGAATGAGTACCATGGTTCTCCATTAGAACAAAGTGAAGAAGAGTTTCCTGATATAGTCCCTACTCAGAGCCTGCCTGGTGGCTTGGTGGGTGGTAACTTGCTCATGTAGTAATGTACACCCTATGTGGTGGATTGTGTTCTTTTATTTAATAATTTTCATTTTAGTAAGCGTTGTTTCCACATAGCGATTTTGATAATTTAATTTGACTTTATATTGTCCTTGTCCCAATTTTGGTTTGTTTAGTTTGCAAGTTTTACATTTTAATCTATGCATGAGTTGACAGACAAAATTGAACAGAAATTTAAGTCTTTAGATAAAGCTATCCGAGATCTCCAAAGTAGGTCTCTGGCTCCACCCATGTTACAATATGCCATACCAGACACAGTCCCACTGTCTCATTTACCTGTCCAGCCTAAACAACCTGCTCATGAAATGTTCAAGAAGCTTCCCCCTCTACTAATTGGTGAATCTCGATACTGGAAACAATTACCAGGATAGCACCTACTAATGCTGACACAGGTCATTCAGACTTGGTGCCAATACCAAATGAGTGGATTATTAAAACGGACGAGCTTAGGCATCTACATACAAAGATGCACAAGACCGATTGCTGGACGTAATACAAAATTTACCACTATGCATATATACAACTCCGACTCTATTCTCCAGGAGTTCTGGAAATATCTCAGATCTCCAACAATAGTTGTAAACCAACTAGTTGACCCCATGATTAATACACCTACCCTGCACGGACTGACAAAGACTTTAAACTACGACAAAGAACCCATAGGTTACGGTCAAATTTTATCACACAACAACAACTTGCACAAGCCATGAGGCAAGTAGCAGATTCTATCCCTGAACAAAACTCCAGGTCTGCACTTCATTTTATCAGAAGAGCTTCACGTGGTAATTCTCGGATGACCACTGGGAATATCAAGATTGCAATTTTTGAGGCAACTAGAGCTAGACAGTATCCACTCACCCAATTGTCCAAGAATATGCCCAAAGATATTGCTACTCCGGCTCTCTTCTCACCGCGATTCACATGCAGATTGTTTCCCCAAACGACCTGGAATAAGGTTCATGCTCTGTTGCTAAGCCCTCAGAGGGTTTGGGCAGTTTTCTGACAAACAAGCTAACCCCTCCTCAGAGCTCGATCTAACAATGGACATCTATCTCTAGAGTTAAAAAACATTGATCAACCAAATGTTGACAGACAATGTTGTGACTTAGGTGCCAGAAGGCATGCCAGCTTCTCTATCACACATGTTCCTCTCCCCAAAAGGGACAATTTGTTAGTAGTCTTGGCAAATCCAACGTCAAGGCTATTAACCTAATTGCAATGACGACTTGTCTATTTTGACTGCTATGTCGTCATTCCAACCGCGGTTAAAAAAGAAAACGTCTAGAGTCTACTCCTTATCTTGCTCTAGGAGACGTTGTACATTAACCAAAACTACCACCGAAGGTGAAAAAAGCATAGAAGAGAAGAAAAAGGGGTTTACCTTAGTTACCGCTTAAGGCCCATCCCGTGTTCCGTCATGTGCAGATCCCTGTCGAACGTGCGCATGAGCGACCCTCTCTTGTTATCATTTTTTCACGCGCCTCCATTGATTGAGTCCGCTTTTGTTGTGCTCCTTTAATTCACCCTGTTTAGGTTCGTTTTCGGCTTATCTGGCCTTCTTTTTTTGTTAGACAGATGTTTCGTGATCTAGGGCACACGTAAATGGGCTCCTAAGTGTGTATAATGGAGACGCGTGTGGAAATAGCCTACCGAAGGTACGGGGGCGCCTGGCGTTCCTAGTATATGTTTTTCATTCTTTCTCTTTTCATATTCTTTTTTCCTGTTAGTCTGGGCATAGTTTAGCTTTTAGCTTATTTTAGCCTAGCTCGTTTTCTCATTCAGGAATTGCTATGCCCCTATGAGTTTTCATTTTTTTCATAGCCTAAGGTGTAAAGTTGGTAAACAATCTGAGATTTCGATGGTGGCGGTGCTGTTTGTAGAGTTTGTGTCGGCCGCATTTTTAGCGTTATTCCCGAGTCCCCCCTTTCGACCCTTCACTGTGTCTCAAGGGCCTGGGTGACAGGTGGTTCGTGATATTCCAGGGGTACCCCAGGGGGGCCCCTCCTTCACACCACAGGGTTTTTTCGCACCTGACACATTCTCTGCTCACGGCTAGGCCACCCTTTTTCTCACCAGTTTCGTTTACTGGTTTTTGTTTTCCCTTCCTGTTTTCACCTCCATCCTTTCATAGTCTTTTTGCCCAATCCAGGGGTACCCCAGGGGGGCCCCTGTTTGTGCGAAACCACCCTCCCTGCCACTTCTCCTCATGGGCTTTGTTCTATCTCTGTGGGTTGGGTGGTTCCTGGGGGATGTGCCTCCTCTTCCCTGGTGTGTCTTCCTTGCCTCTCCCTTTACCGGTTGAGTTAGGATCATATATCAAGGAAGACACTGCTCAGCTTGATGGCCATCCACGCTTGGAGTTCATAAGGAGATGACGCAATTTTGTGGCCTTTTTTGGTATTCCCTAGACGCTCCTCTCGCTTTTTCGGCTCCGGACCATCTCGGCCGGTCCCGCAAATTTGCGGGAGCTCGATTCGGTACTCTGGGACGTTTCGGCTCCCCGCAAATTTGCGGAGATCGCTGGGGGGTCCCTCAAAGATGCGGGAGGGTTGTGTCGGTACGGTTATGCCTCCATTGGCCCGCAAATTTGCGGTAATAGTTAGCTTTCACTGTTGACCTTTTTTATGTCATCTTGTTGCCTGAAACTATCTTGGTGTGTGCACTTTACTGGTGTTATAGGCCCTGCATGTAAGATGTTGAGTGGTGGTTAACACTTTCTCCATCTTTGCAGGTTCTGCTAGTGCTCTTCCACCTCGCCCGCCCTACTCACCTACCTCTGTGCTCCCGGTTTAGGGTGAGTACGGATACCTGTTTGCATGTGTGTTCCTGTTTCCCCATGCTCCTTCCCTGGTTCTTTTTGGACATTCTCCACTTACTCCTTCGATGTGCTGATTATGGTGTGTGTTCTTCCAGTGCAGGTAGGCTGCCTTGCTTTCGCCATGGTTGTAGCTCCCCGTGCTTGGAGAGCCAAAAGTCCTGCTTGCGCCACTCGCACTGTGTGTCCTCTACGGCCTACCTCCCTGCTCTGTGTGGCCCGTGTCTGGCCCTGGTGGATGTGGTGCACCATAGCCCTGGTTCCTCAGCGGCGGCAGTGGCCTCTGCTTCCCTTCAGTCGGTGTGGGCGATAGTCTCCCGCCACATTAGGACTGTGGGCCACCGTCCCCCGGCCTTTGTTGCCGCCCGGATCCGCGTCGCCCTGGGTGTCCCTGACCCGACTGCAGGCCATTCGCCTGGCCCTCTCCCCTGGGTCCAGCAGCCGGTCGTCACATCGTCGGGGGGATCCCCTGCTCCGTCCACGCTCTCGCTCGCCTCGTCGCCCGTCCTCTCCTGCCCCTCGTTGTCCTCCTGATCGCCTTGACGGCGCCCATCGCCCTCGTCATGGTTCTCGCCCTGAGGCCGGGGTTAGCGGCTCTGCCCCTGTGCGCCCTCCCCTGGCCTCTACGGGTAGGGGCTCTACTACCTTCCGCCCGCTTCCCCTGCTCGAACGACGTCCTCTTCCTTTGTCCTCTACACGCGCGGAGGTTCAGGCTGTAGCTGGCCCTCTGCTCCCTCCTCCTACACTGTCCAGGAGGGTCCGCCAGGATGTACAGTCAGGACCCCCAATTCGCGAGAATAGGGGTGACAGGAGGCATCGCGTATTGTGAATTCGGGTATTGTGGAACTAACTTTAAATGGGAATAATTAGATTGGGTGACATCTCTCAATTATGGCCTATTTTCGAAATTTTTGGCCCTATTTTCGACATTTTTTGGCTCTACAGTACAGTCTATATCTTATATATAAGAAGAACAATGAATAAAAATATGAAACTATCCTTAAAATTAGTAGTAGATAGGCTAGGACTAGGACTAGGACCGTAGGACTTCACGATTTTCTCCAACTTCTCCCTCCCTAACCAAATCGTACGAACAGTTTACTCTGACAAGCCTATTGCACAGTTTCCTTCTCCTCTTTTCTTGCGAAACAACAATTCCACCTTCATTTTGTGTGTTATCTTCTTATATTGGCGTGGCATGGCGAAAAAAGTGGCAGGCACTACAAACGTTTGGTCACTCCGCACGGCTATGAGCGCTTGAGCGGGACTGTGGGAGGGAGGGAGGGAGGGTAAGCGGGAGGGAAGGCAGGCGTATGCCCGTCTTCTTCTTTTTTCAGAGCTACTCCTGGGCCTCGCGAAACGTAGACGTGCTCGGGTATCAAGCGGGAATAGCGGATTTGGCCCCTTCTTAGCTCTCGATTCGTGTATTGTGGTACCATCTCGCATAATTAATGCTTAATTAATTAATGTTATTTTCGAGGGGTAACTCGTGTATTAGGGTTTTCGCGAATTGTGGAATCGTGTATTAGGGGTCCTGACTGTAGTTGCTTCTCCTACTTCACCTGCTTCGGTGCCTATTCTTCCTTCACGGTCTCGTCCCACGGTGGCGGTCCCTCCCTCCTCCGCCTCGGTGGCGGGCCGCCCTGTTATCTCAGCCCCGGGGATCCTTGCTCTGTTTCCCCCCCGCGGCTCCTGACCTCTTTTCACCCGGCCAGCCTTCCCACTCCCGTCATCCTGCTCCTCCTCCTTCTTCTCTCCCTGACCTTCACTTACCGTCTCACCACGGGGGTACCCCTCCTCTTGGCTCGGTGGGGTATAGCGAGGTTTCGGGGTCCCCTTTCTCAGGGGCTGCCGTGTCGCTGGAAGAGGGGGATGGTGCTGTTTCCCCCTCGGGCGTTCGTGATCGGGGACGAGTCGCTCAGCGGCGACACAACCGTCGTCGCTCGCCTTCCTTGGGCCGCGACGCTGCTGGTTCATGTCGTGGGTCTCGCTCCCGCTCTCCTCTGCGGGCCGACCAATCTTGGGGGGGTGGTCTCCTCTCTCGGATCGATTGTCGGCTATGCAGGGGTGGGTTGTGTCACGCGTCGACGGGCGCTTGGAGTCGATGCAAGACTCCCTATTATCGCGCTTCTTGGCGGTGACACACCCTCAGCGCCTCACCCTACCTACCCCTGCTACGGTCCCCCTCCCTTCTGCAGGTCTACGGTCTGGTCAGACTTCAGCCGCCGGGACATCCTTCAGGATGTTCAGTCCCTGGCTGTGTTGACGGGACTGTCCTCCTATGGGACGGGTTTGTGCGACGACGGTACGCCTGGCTTAGCCATCTTGCTTGATCACCCTCTCCCATTGGGGGCCTGGTTTGCTGAGGCCTTCGACTTCGCCGACCGTTCCGTCGCCGGCTCTCCTTCAGTCCCTCCCTCGGAGTCATCACTGCTTTTGCCTCCTCTTGTGTCTGTCGGCGGGTTGGACGGCGCGTTCTGGTCCTGGATAAGCACGCCCGTTCTTGAACTTTGTTCTATTGCTACCCCGTTCTTCTCTCACCCAGATCAGTCCTCTGTCGACAAGGTTTTTCGCTTGCGACGGTGGGTGCCGAACTTATTCTCTTGTCTTTTAGGTTCCCTCCAGACTTCTGTTCACCACCTGCGGCTTATCGAGGCGTCTGCACCAGGCGATCTTCGCGAGGGTTTGGACCGCGTTCGGCGGATCCACCTTCGGCTCGCGGTGTCTTTGGTTCCCGAGCTGAAGGCGGTTTTGTGCGTGGCAACTCGGCAACGCCGGACGGTACGGTCCTCGTTCTGCCGGACAGCCCCCTTGGATGTTCGTCAGGGTTTGTTGTACTCTGCGCTATGTACGTCGGGGCTGTTTTGCGCAGGATGCTTGGGAACGCTACGCTTCTCTGTCGGCGGACCCTGCTTACGACACGCGATGACGCGCTGTGTCGCGAGCGGGGTCTTCTCAGTCCCGTCCTTCTGCCGGTCCTCTTCGGGGTGCTGCTGCAAGTGCTGCCTCCATGCACGGGCGCAGGACAGGGACGTTGCAGGCCAGTGCGTCGGTTCCGCCTCGCACTTCTGTTCTTGCCCCCTTTCATCCCCGCCGTGTCGGGGCTGGCCAGCCTTCCACTTCCGGCCGCCCTTCGACGGGGTCAGCCCCGCGACGGCCAGGGGTGGGGGTGGCCCGCCCTTTTCGACGAAGTTGGAGGGGGGGGGGGGGGGGGTAGGGGGGTCAACGTGGCGCTCATGACCGCAAGGACCGTACCGGGGGTATCTCCACGTCAACACAATGTGTAGGTTCTCCGGGTCGGTCTCCTTGTTCTCCTTTTCGCCTAGCCGCCCGGGTCGCTCCCCTCCTCTTGGGAGTTCCCACAGGTTGTTTTCGCTCTTCCGCCCCTCGATGGCCGCGAGGGACGTGGGGGCGGCAGATTGCGCGGAGGGGTCTAAACCTGGAGATGGAGGTCCAGACCCCCACTCCGCTCTTGTCACCGACGCCGGCCCGTCTCTTCAGAGGTGGCCAACGTGTTCACATCCATGCTCGGGCAGGGAGTCGTCAAGGGGGTGGACGCCGGTCACCCGGTTTTCCTCTCCCGTGTATTTCTGGTACCGATGTAGAACTGCGACGCGATGCGACCGGTGGTGGATCTGTCGGCCCTCAACGGGCACATCGTGCACACACGGCTTCGGATGCTGCCGATACCCCAGGTACGCCTGGCCCTGCGCCCTCTGTCGTGGGTAGTGTCGCTGGCCCTCCTGGATGCGTCTTGGCTCGTTCCTCGATTCCAGCGATTCTTGGCCGTTCGGAGTTCCGATCGTGTGTTCCTGTTCGACAGACTTCCCTTCGGTCTCCACATCGCGCCGCGTATCTTCTCCACACTGGTGGAGCAGGCTCTGGGTCCTCTCCTCATAGTCCAGTAAATCTAGCAATCATTTAACTGGACCTAGAACAAATTGTAATAGAAGGTTTTTTGGCTTTAACTT
Organism: Paralithodes platypus; assembly: GCA_032716605.1. Taxonomy (NCBI): domain Eukaryota; kingdom Metazoa; phylum Arthropoda; class Malacostraca; order Decapoda; family Lithodidae; genus Paralithodes; species Paralithodes platypus. The sequence goes on from CM064486.1 coordinate 41,346,249, forward strand.
GTTTATTAGGTCCCTCTGATGAACATATAAAAAGTCTCCAACTTTTGGACACCTGGAAAGTGGTTAATTTACAGCCGAAAAACCTTACAGACAGGCTGAACTGTCTCTTTCACAAGGGGTGACACAGGCACTTTGTGCTTGTATGGGTTTTTTTACCTGTTGTCCCTCTTTTTTATAAAAAAAACAAAAACAAAACCATGACGTAGTATGACGTCATTCAGAGCCAATTATGTAATTCATGATAGGAGTTCGTATTCACTTGGATCATCGGTGCTTGCATCAAAGTTGCTATTTTGACAGAGTCCTTTACATTGACCACATGCACTGGAACATTCAAGCTCATTCCGTTTGCAACTACAGCGTTGAGTGTCACAGTTGCCCTTACACTGACATCTGACCAATTTCAGTAGTGAATCAGGAGCCACTGGCGAATCCATCGTCTTCGGTTCAAGCTGTCCCTTCCGCAGACACCAGCCCCATTTCTCGGGGTCCACACAGTTCCCCATCCATTCCTGGACCTGACAATAAACTCGGAACGAGTGGTATTTGGCTGCATCGGTTGTTGGGGGAAGGCTGTGAACTTCAACGGTAGTTGAACTTTTTGCCACCTTGTTGCAAAACTTTGTCTTTCGCAGTCCGTCAAGGGTGTCATTTCCTTTTCCCCCGTACAAATAAACCAAGGCCTTTTCACCAGCTGATGATATCGCGTCTTTACTTCCACTTTGGCAACAGAATGCTTCTATACATTTCAAGAAACCGTTGTCTTCCCTCACTTTCCTCAAGGCAGCCCCTTTACCAATACCATACAGTCGTGAGGTTGTGTCACATCCACAGAGTGCATGGACAACTGGCAGGACACGACAGATGCTTTCACCGAGAGCTTCTGCTACTGAGTTAATATGCCAACATTTCCCACCTTCCTTGCTCGACTTGAAGTACAAATCATTCATCCCTCGTTCCGCATAATGACACAACAGCACCAACAAGTCTGTGTCCTCACCTATCACATATGTCACGGTTTCCCTTGCATGCTCAATTCCCTTCTTCGCAATCATGACATCTGCATCTGCTGGCGCATTGACACAGTCAATTCCATTTGCCTTGAATGTTTCACACAATAAGTCAATGAAGTTTTGCTTATTGTCCGAGTTTGACAAGAAGTTTTCCTTTTTTGACCGAAGGGGCATGGTTGGAGTGAACATCACCTTTTGACCAAAGACTCCTTTTGATCGTCGATTGTGTGTCATGTCCTTGGTAGTAGGTCCTGATTTATAACCGTCGAATACAACCACCGGGTTGAGAAAGTTTTTGGAAACATGCTTCATGTACATGCTTGCAATGTCCTCAAATGTGTCACCCTTCTTCCATGGAATCCTTTGCAATAAGGAACCACCATCCAGAACATGGGTCACAGTCCTTTCTTCCTCAAATGATTCCAATGACGACTTGGGAACAACAGCAGCTATCTCATCTCCTAGCTGTGGTTTATTGGCTTCCTTGAGCCTCCCCCACTTATCGAACAGAGCAGTAGGGTAGCTAGACAACTCATACGCAAAGACCTCTTCAACACCTAAGTCCCTGTTATTAGCAAAGATGAGGAGCCTCTGGAAAAGGAGCTGTGGGTCGATTGGTACTTTTTCAGCACTGATTGTAACCTTTGCACCCAACGACTCAACTTGATCTTTCTTCCTAAATGAAAAGTCAAAAGCATTGCTACCTTCCATCTTCTGCACAATGTTCATATCAACCTCATACAGTAAATGAGGATTGGCCGAGGCTGGTCCTGTCACACCGTTGGCAATATTCCTGAGTTCATTTGATTCTTGAAATGGATCATAATCCTTGAAGAATGCGAGAACCTTCTCTGTGTCCTTCCTATCTCGTTCACGCCTTGCTTCAGTCATTTCTTTGTGCTGCTCAGAGGTGTGGAAATGCTTCCCTGTCAGTTCTTGCATAACTTCACTCACCTCAGCGCAGGCTGGCATAGCAAGTAACCAGCGCAGGCGTTGCGTTTCCTCCATGCCCCTACCACGTGTCAATCCACCATTCGTTTTCAAAGAGCGCATCAAAACCTGCTCTATAACCAAGTCGCTTGGCAGTCCTGCCCACAGCCGATCACTTCGGCGGATCACAAATAGACCGGAGTTCAATTGACAGAACATGTCTGGGTTGAGCTGCTCAAGTTCAATCATGTCTTGAATGTACACATGGGCTGACTTGGCATAATTGTTATGACCACACGCTGCAAAGTACGGCAACATCTCCTGGAGTGTTCCGAGGTACAGTAGGAAATCGCCCATTCTCAGTGCCCTCAGGAAGCGACGCAGCAGGTCAATCATGTCCATGTATTGAATCCATAGCTTTCCCATCTTATGCTCTGCTAAGGAGCTCTTCTCAGCTTTAAGTTTTTCAGAAATTCTGTTGAAAACGTCTTTACTGCAGACTTCATCCGGTGAAACGTCTTCACGCAACAGCTTATCCAAAAGATCTGCAGCCTCCTGGAAGTCCTTGCATGAAACAAGAAACAAGATGATGGGATTAGTATAGGCCTAGGCAAAATGTAATAGACAATAATGTGCAGTAAAGGTAGGGCTTGACCTAGAACAAATTGCAATAGAAGGTTTTTTGGCTGTAAGGTTTTTTGGCTGTAAATTAACCACTTTCCAGGTGTCCAAAAGTTGGAGACTTTTTATATGTTCATCAGAGGGACCTAATAAACAAGTTAAAGCCAAAAAACGTTGTTTGTAATACATTTATAGGGTCTAGGAGCAACCAGAAAAAAGTTATCTGTAAATTGAAGCTTTGGACGGCGGCCATCTTGAATTTATGCAAATTAACCACTTTCCCGGTGTCCAAAAGTTGGAGACTTTTTATATGTTCATCAGAGGGACCTAATAAACAAGTTAAAGCCAAAAAACCTTCTATTACAATTTGTTCTAAGTCCAGCCCTACTTTGACTGGTCTATCAGGAGCGGGCTCCAGATCCTGTTTTCCTTGGCCGATTGGTTGATGGTTTCCGAAGCCCTAGGACTGTGCGTACGCGACGCCCTCATAGTCGTTCACCACGTCGCACAGTTAGGGTTCCCCGTCGCTGTTCCCAAGTCACGCTTGACCCCGTCGCGTGTCGTGCCGTGGGTCGGTCTCGCATGGGATTTGTCCAGCGCTACGGTGACCCAGAGTCTGCCAAACGCGGTGCCCCTTCGACGGAAGGTCTTCGCCGTGTTGCACTCGGTCTCCCTCCCGGGGTGGCTCTGGGACTCGTTAGTGGGTTCGCTGAATTGGGCCGTTCTGCCCATTCCCTTAGGGTGACTCAGGCTACGCCGCCTACTCCTCATGGGCACCGAGGTGTTTCCGTTGACCCCTATGGATCGGCTCCTGCCGCTCCCGCATACCATTCGCTGACACTTCGGACACTGGGTTGCTCGGGGCACGCTCTCTGCGGCCTTGCCCTGGACCGCCCCCCCCGCCGACGATCTGGGTAGACCCAGCTGCGTCGAGCGAGGTAGGGCGAGGTTACCAATCAAACCTGGGACGTCAACTTCACGGCGGAAGGGTGGGACTCACACCCCTACACATCTATGCCCTCGAACTGCTGGTTCCTTTGTTCTTCCTGAGGGACCACGCGCTGGCCCTTCGGGGAAAGTCGGTGGCCTTCGGGATGGACACTCAGACAGCTGTCCACTGTATCCAAAAGCGGGGGTCCTCCAGGTCATTGACTCTATTGGGGATCTCGGTGAAGTTGTTCTTCCTCGCGAACCGCCACACCTTCTCCCTGCATGCCTCCTCCCTGCCCGGGACTGCCACCCTGTGGGCGGACGCCCTGTCGAGAGGACAGGGCGTTCTTGTCGAATGGGCAATGCAACAGACTGTGTTCGACGACCTCGCGGCTTCCTGGGGTGTTCCGGAGGTCGTCTTGTTCGCATCGAAGGTGCCGCACCAGTTGCCTCAGTACCTATCCCTCCGGCCTCGCACTCCGGAAGGGGGTCCGGACGCTTTCATGATAGACTGGAACAGGTGGCAGTCGATATATATATTTCCGCCACCAGACGCACTGTTGATGTGCAAAGTCCTCGCGAGGCTGCGGCTGTACCGCGGCGGAGTCTGGCTACTCGCGCCTCTGTGGCCGGCACGGGCTTGGTACGCCCAGTTGACGCGGTGGTGCCCGAGTCCGGTCCCTCTACCTGTCTCCGACTTCCACTTGAGCTAGGTTGGGGACCTGCGGACCTCGTTGGCCTTCGCATCGTGGATGTTCATGAGGCACGGTGGCTCCCAGTCCGCGGACGGGACCTGACTGCCTTCCTGAAGCGTTCCTGGCCGACTTCTCCTTGGGGGACTTACGGGTCCCGCTGGAGGTCTTTTCCTAGTTGGATACAGGCCACTCGCCAGACGGTTGGCTCTCCTTCCCTCGTCCTACACTCCTTGTTTCACCTCTTCCGTACGCGTCACTTTCACGTCGACGCTATACGTAACCACTTGTCTGCCGTCAGGGGGGTCTTTGAGTCCGTCGCTGGGCTGGTCGTTCCGCCGAAGGAGCTGGATCCCTTCCTGACGGCTGCCTTCCGGGAACGACCGCCTCCGCGCCAGGTCCCTCCACAGTGGGATCTGGGGCGGGCTCTGGACCTTCTGGCTTCACTCACGTATACACGGGCCGCTACACCGGTTCCGTTGCTCGGGCGTCCACTCTTCCTTGTCGCTCTGGCCACTGGGGATCGGGTGTCTGCACTAGCGGCATTGTCACGGCCCCAGGACTGCGTGCGATTCTCCCCGTCCTTGCATGGCGTCACGTTAGCCCCCTCCCCTCATTTTGTTGCCACGAATGAGAGGGAGACCCACGTTTTCCAGCCTTTCACCGTCCAGGCTTTACAGCGTGGGCGTACTCGCCATGTGTTGTGCCCGGTGTCAGCCTTGCACTCCTCTGTGGCGTCTGTGGCGCCGCCTTCGGGTTCTGCTGTGTGGGTGTCTCCTCGGACAGATGGGAGGCTCTCGCAGGTGCAGATAGGCCGCCCCATTTGTCGGACCATTCGTGCCTGTAACCCTGTTTGTAGGGGTTCTGCGCACGATGTGCGATCCTTTGCTGCCTCCTTCCGGTTCCTGCAAAGTCGATCCTTACCTGACATCGCCTCAGCGGTTTTGTGGTCTTCTATCAATTCCTTCATCTCCTCCTACCTCTCCCGTGTCCAGTGTTCGACCCCCTCGGCCGGTGATAGCTCTCGGGGATCGTGTTTCCTAGAGCTCTGGCGAAGATACCTGGTCTTCCCCCCTTGTCCCTCTTTCTTTTACTTTCTTTTATTTGACAAAGGGGGGGGGGGGAGTACAGGTTTGCAACACTTGATTGCAAGTTTGGGATTATGTATTATATACAGTACATAAGTGTTTTTGCCACATTGAAAATTGTGTTTTGTTATTGTGTTCAATGTTTTTGTTGGTTTTGGAAGAAAAGGGATTTTGGGTACAGTACCTTTTTGGTTTAAGACAAGTCTATGTTTTTGCATTACTATGAATGACTGGCACGTGTTAAAACTGTTCTTTTTAGCTACTCCTCAGTTTTTCACTCTTTTATTAAACTCTCTTGGTTAAATTGTGTCTTTGTCATTCATAATTTTGTTTTATGCATTGTTTTTTTTGGTATGTTGGGCTTGGATGTCCTCCTCCTATTTGTTATGCAGCCTTGACGTTGGATTTGCCAAGACTACTAACAAATTGGGAGGTTTGACGTACCTCCCAACCTACCAAATAGGAAAACCTACTATGTGGTAGTAGTCTTGGAAAATCCAACGTACATAATACCCTCCCTCACGCCGGACCCCTGCCCATCCGCGTTCTTCTGCTGACGTGAGATGTGATAACAAGAGAGGGTCGCTCATGCGCACGTTCGACAGGGATCTGCACATGACGGAACACGGGATGGGCCTTAAGCGGTAACTAAGGTAAACCCCTTTTTCTTCTCTTCTATGCTTTTTTCACCTTCGGTGGTAGTTTTGGTTAATGTACAACGTCTCCTAGAGCAAGATAAGGAGTAGACTCTAGACGTTTTCTTTTTAACCGCGGTTGGAATGACGACATAGCAGTCAAAATAGACAAGTCGTCATTGCAATTAGGTTAATAGCCTTGACGTTGGATTTTCCAAGACTACTACCAAATAGTAGGTTTTCCTATTTGGTAGGTTGGGAGGTACGTCAAACCTCCCAGTCTACGACTAAAGCCTACGATAGACAGGTTTCCTCCTTAACAAATTAATTCACAATATGAAGTTTAGGATGTTAACTATTTCCCAAGTAAAGCTAATTCTACAACCAAGGTCTGAATAATTACTCTAGCTATAGAAGACTCTTACTGGCACATCACAATAGCAAGAGGCACCAAAAGTTCCTAGCTATCCCATTCAGAATCAAAGCGGCGATGTTCACCAGAACTCCTTTCAGCTTGATCATAGCTCCCAGACTTTTTCACCAAGATAGTGAAACAATCTCTCCTCCCTCTACTCAAAGACGGTGTAAAAATACTGCTTTACCTTCAAGATTGGATGATGCTGTGGTCTTCCCCACACCATTACCAAGATCACACCTTGATAGTCATGCAACATGTGACAAAGTTGGTTTTCAGAGTAAAATTAAAGAAATCAAAATCTCACTCCTACACAATCAGCAGAATGAGTAGCATTAATCTGGGATACACACCTTCAGACTATAAAACAAAGTCCAACCAATGCCAAACGTCTTCAAATAAAACTGTTCAAAGTATTGCATACCAAGGAAACTTTGGGAATTCCCTATAGGCCCTTGAAACTGGGTCCAAAATTACAAGGCCCCTAGGCTTCTTCAGGTTGAAGGAACTAATCTGGCCAGGCAACAAAGCCTTCCCTCTAACACCTCACAATTCCCCTCTCTTCATCCCAAAGAGAATTGTACACCCTCTGTCGTTTGTGGTAAAACCTCAGGTAAAGGGATCAGTGACACATTGTTCAGATCCACCTCCCACTCTATGGGTGGACACAGACACCTCGAGTCTGATAGGATGGGACTATCAGTCAACGGAAGGCCATCAGAATCACGGGAAAGGGACAACCTTAAGTCAGGGTCACATCAATACCCAAGAGCTAACAGTCCCTCTAATTTTCCCAGAGTTCATGCAATGTCATTGACCTCCAGGTCAATGGCATGCCGGATGGACAACATGACCACTATAATTTACTTGAGGAAACAGGTCCCCACCCGGGCCAGGTTTCCCCAGGATCTCTCGGGAAAAGACATGCTTTCTAGCCCAAAAACATTCCATATTAATCCATGCAACATATCTACCAGGGATCTCCAACCTGTGGGCGGATGCTCAGTCCAAGGGAAAGATTACCTCAGCGGAATGGGCTTTCAAACAAAAAGCAGCCAACCACTTAATTCTCCCATTTTTTACACCAAACCGATCTGTTTACATCTCGTAAAACCAACGAAGCTTCAGTCGTACATATCTCGGAATGACATAACACGAGAAAGGGGCCCAGATGCCCTCACAGTGAATTGGAACAGGTGGACATAGAATTATGATGTGAGAATCATTCATCACCTCAGGTTTTTCCAGGGTCAAATGGGCCGGGTTACCCCTATGTGGCCTACTCAGGTATGGCACACTCAACTTACTCAGTGGTACAAAAACCTCTGCAAACCCCCCCCCGTCCTATTTCCACTCGAAAGAAATTGGAAACCTGCAGACCTCGCTCAATTTTACTATGTGGACATTTCTCAAATCCAAGTGGCTACCGTCCTATGACAAGGAAATCACGGATACGCTCACTAATCAATACACAGCATCAACTTAACCCTTCCAGCCCGGGCAGCATTTTAAAATGACAGTGCGGCAGATGGGCCGGAGCCCGGGTGTCCTTTTAAAATCCCTGTGTTTGAAAGCGTGCTTTAAAATTCGCGCGGCCAAATTTTACTTTGCAGGGGCGATCGCAGCGCCACCAAGCCTCAACTACTACCGTTATCAGTTCCTACGTGGCCGCCATAGCGAGTTATAGTGACAAAATGAATTCCGACGCGTCCGATTCGGTGCAACCTCCCGCGCGCCCCACTGCTACCCCGCTCGCAACTTCGACGCCTGTTGCAACCGAGAAGAAAGCTCAACGAAAGAAAGTGAAGCGTTTGTTGAGTGATAGTGCTATACAGCGAGAACTTTTTGATATTGAAGAGAGCAGTGGCGAAAGCTTGGTGGACAAAGAACAATTTATAAGTGCAAGCGAAGATGACGATTTCGTTGGCTTTGGAGACGACGATAATGTAGATTTATTTGAGGGGGGAGACAGTAGTGATGATCCTGATGTGGAAGTGTTTCAGGAAGGTGCTATTGAACTTCCAAGTGTGCTAGAACCTAGGCCTACCCCCTCGCCATCTTTGCTAGGTCAGCCTAGGCCTAGCCCTAGCCCAGGACCTTCCCCTTTGCCTGCCCGTACGCCCTTGAAAGTGGACAAATATTTTTATAAACAATCTTTGGTGAAAAGTGCAGCTAAAAAAGCACGCAGGGCAGCAGCAGAAAAGGCTAGGGAAGCGGAAGACAGTGATAGTGACGCCGACCCTGGTCTAGCAACCACCCGCATTCCTTTGTCCCGACGCCTTGACCCGGGACGCCGCGTAGGTCACCCACAGCCCTCGGCTTCATCTCTCCTTCAGGATGAGCAAAGGGCCTCTTCAAGTGCTATTAGTAGTGTGCCACAGCCCTCAACACACCGCAGAGCATTATTTGATGCGGAGAATCCCTCGGCTCGCCGCAAAAGGAGCCCAACTCCCGAGGCCGAGGCTCCCATTGTTGAACCTCCCGCGCCCCACGCCGCCGACGCCCGGTCATTTCTTCACCAGAATTGTCTCTTGAAGAGGATGCTGACGACTCCAACATTGCCCCAGATGACCTGACGTCGCCTGAGGAGGAAGAGGAAGAGGAAGAGGAAGTCCCGACAGGACGAGTTAGAGGGCGAGGTCGTGGACGTGGTTAGCCTGCCGACGCCGCTGCCCCTGGGCGTGGGCGTGGGCGTGCAGGGCGTCCGCGTGGTGTCCGCGTGGCCAAGGGCATGTGCCAGGGCATCCAGGGCGTGTGCCTGCTGCACCTGCACGTGCTCGAGCATCAGCATCCGACCTGTTTGTGTGGACAGATGGGGCTGATTTTGAGCCAGATTGTCCTGCCTTTGATGAGGTACAGATGGGTTCCGGGGTGTCACCAACATATCTCTGTGGCCCAGATGCTACCCCCAGTGAACTTTTCTGTGGCTTCTATGACAATGAAGTCATGGAATACCTCGTCGAGGAGACCAACAACCATCATGACATCTGTGCTAACTTTCTTGGGAGGAAGACCAGTGCCAAGATGGTGGCATGGAGAGCTGTCACTGTGGCAGAACTTTATGTGTTCTTGGCACTCACAATGCTGATGACGCATATAAGGAAGCACATTCTGGCCGACTACTGGATCACTGGCGACCTCATAACGACTCCAGCATTTGGCAAGTACATGTCCAGGGACAGGTACTTTGACATCCTCTCCTATCTCCACCTGACCAACAACATGCATGTCCACCTTACCGACACACTATGGAAGATCAGGAAGCTGTATGACATGATACATCATCGGTTCACTACCTACCTGATTCCTTTCCAGAAGATGTGCCTCGACGAGTCTCTGGTCCTGTTCCGTGGTAGGCTGCACTTCCGACAGTATATCCCGTCCAAGAGACACCGCTTCGGCATCAAGCTCTTCGTCCTCTGCGACTGTTTGACGGGGTATTCTTACAGTTTGACGGGGTATTCTTACAGTTTCTTACAGTAGATCCTCTGGAAAAAGGCAAACTAGGCCTGTGTATCCAGCTCGGTACCAGTATTTGCACTGCTGCGGTCGTTCACGGTGTTGGCGGCGGCGGTAGCAGACGCAACATTTTTACTATTCTGTATTTTTGTTTTATAATCAAACTTCAAATCTTGTCTAACCCATGCTTTATCAAGATTACTTTCAAACTCCCTTATTGATTCGGAATCGACTACATACTGGGGCAGTGCGTTCCACTCATTTACCACTCTATCACAAAATGAGTTCTTTGCCTTCTCAAGCCTATTTCTTTCTTTGTAAATTTTCTTAGAGTGTCCTCTCGTTCTTGTTCCCTCCCGCATCAAGAAGATACCTTCACACACATCCTCATCGTACTTTCCTGACACTATCTTAAAAGTCTATCATATCCCCTCTCTTTCTCCTATATGCCAGTGTCGGAAGCTCCAGTGTCCTCAACCTCTGCTCATAGCCCGCATTCTTCAACGTTGGTACCAGCTTGCTAGCTCTCCTCTGCACTTTCTCCACTGCTTCTATATCCTTTACCATATATGGAGCCCACACCTGGTTCGCATATTCCAGGTGCGGCCTAACCAGCGCTGTATAGAGATTCCTGAAGATTTCTTCGTCAAGTGACACAAATGTCCTCCTTATCAGCCCTACAATTCTATTGGCTTTGTTTATCTTTTCCGCTAAATGTTCTGAGAAATTTAACTTATTGTCTATCACTTCCTATATCCTTTTCTGCATTCACTTCCTCCATCGCTTCATACATACTGTATCCTACCTTGTCTATCTTGCTGGTCCCAATCCGCATGTACTTGCATTTTTTTTGGATGAAAAGGCATTAACCAATGCTCAGACCATCCCTTCATGCCCTCCACATCTCCTTGAAGCAAACCCACATCTTCCTTACTCCTCACTCTTCTATACAGCTTAGTGTCATCCGCATACAGGTATACCTCACTTCCATTAGTTATAACTTCAGGTAAGTCGTTGATAAATATAACGAACAGCAGTGGTCCCAACACAGATCCCTGAGGTACCCCACTTGTAATTTCCCTCCACCCCGAGCCTATTCCATTCACCAGTACCCTCTGTCTCCGATCTTTCAGGAAGGCTTCTATCCATTTCACACATTTCTCCCCTATACCTTACCTTTGGATACCTTTGGATGTGTTCGCCGCTCTTCTAGCGGCACCAAGGAGCGCGACGCCCCTCGTTATGGGTGGTGATTTGGTGCAGTAGACTGTTTGAAGCGACAGCTCGCTCCCTTGCGAGGATGGGCTCGTCTGGCACTTTTTGCAGTTCGACATCTAGGGCTCTCTTGAAGTTGTCTAACGAGATGTCCCTCATGTATCTTACTCGCCGTGGGAGTTTGTTGAAGAGACGTGGGCCTCTGTGCAGAGAGCCCATAGCATCCCTGTTATTCATCCGGGGGATTTCGCATTCCCAGCCTCTCCTATCACTGAATTTCATGACTATCGGAGTATGTAGGTTTGGTACTAAACCCTCTGCGATTTTCCACGTGTATATTATTAGGTAACGTTCTCTTCTACATTCCAGTGAGTACAGATTCAGTGCTCTTAAACGCTCCCAATAGTGTAGATGTTTTATCGAACTTATATGCGAAGTGAAATTTCTTTGTACACTCTCTAAGTCATTTATTTCACCTGCTTTGTATGGGGATGTTAATACGCTACAGTATTCAAGCCGCGGTAGCACTAGAGATTTGAAGAGCGTTATCATAGGCAATTCACCGCGTGTTTTAAAAGTACGCAGAATCCAACCCGTTAGACGTTTCGCAGCCGCCACTTTGACCTGGTTATGTACTTTGAAACCTATATTTTCAGACATTAATACCCCAAGGTCTTTCACACTGTCTTTCCATTCTATTATGTGGTTAGATTCTGTTAAGTAATTTGTAATTTCTTTAACACCATTATTATCTCCGTACCGTATTAATTGGAATTTTTCCTCATTGAATTGCATGTTGTTTTCCCTGGTCCACTGGAACACTACATTCATGTCTTCCTGCAGTCGGCCCGTGTCCTCTTGTGTGTTTACTATCTTGTTAATTTTGTGTCATCAGCAAAAAACGACACCGTACTGTGTCTGGTGTTGGTATCTATGTCGCAAATTAGTATGAGGAACAGAAGGGGCGCTAGCACTGTTCCTTGGGGCACTGAGCTTTTGACATCCGAAGGCTCAGAAGTGACTTGGTTTACTGCTACCGATTGTTTTCCGTTTACGAGGAAATTGTATATCCACCGTCCGATTTTCCCAGTTATACCTTTTGCTTTCAGTTTGTGGGCTATTATACCATGGTCACATTTATCAAATGCCTTAGCAAAATCGGTGTAAATGACATCCACGTTTTTCTTTTCTTCTAGCGCTTTAAGAATTTTGTCATAGTGTTCCAAAAGTTGTGAGAGACATGAACTTCCCACTCTGAACCCATGTTGACCGGTGTTGTGTAGTTCATTTGTCTCCATGAATGTTGAAATTTTGCTTCTCAGGACTCGCTCGAAAACTTTAATGATGTAAGAGGTTAGAGCTACCGGGCGGTAGTTTTTTTGGTAGTGCTTTACTCCCTCCTTTATGCAGCGGGGCAATTATTGCGTTTTTCAAGCTATCTGGTATGTCACCAGTGTCTAGACTCCTTCTCCACATTATAGCCAGGGGTTTTGAGAGGTTTTCCTTACATTTTTTCATTAGGATCGAATTCCATGAGTCCGGGCCTAGTGCCGAGTGGGATGGCATGTTGGAAATGGCCTCTTCTATGTCTTTTGGACCGAAATCAATATCCAGCATCTGAGGGGTTTCCGTGGGGGAGGTTTCCATGAAAAATATACTTTGGTCTCTGATGACTTTTGTTTCATCAGGCTCACTTATATTATAGCTTCTAACTTTCTCTATTAACCTTTTATGTGGGACCTTATCGAAGGCCTTCATAAAATCGCAATATACCACGTATATTACATCACCATCTTCTAGAATTTGCATCCAATCATCTACTGGTATGTGCTGGACTTTGTGGTCTACAGCGGCAGGGGTGGAGAAATTGAGACTGACCCCCACATTGGTTTTGGCGGCGCTGTAGTAAAGAAGATGATGGAGAGGCACTTCCATAAGAACCACATCCTCTACACCGATAACTACTACATGTCGCCTATCCTGACCAAGTACCTCCATGACCGCAAGACCGGAACTGTCGGCACAGTCAAGGCCAAGAGGAACGGCATGCCAGGCTACCCAACCAAGACGAAGAAGACGGACATCTTCCACAAGAAGAGTGGCCCCATCCTCTCCATCCACTGGCATGACCAGCGGAAGGTCAACCTCCTCAGCACATACCACAAGGCCGAGATGATCGCCACAGGGAAGGTGGACCGAAGAACCAAGAACCCCGTCCAGAAACCAGCTGCTGTCCTTGATTACAACCTCAACGTGCGCCTCGTTGACAAGTCTGACATGCAGATGGGCTTCATCGACTGCCTGCGAACATCTTGCAGGTGGTACAAGAAGTTTATCCTGCATACGGTAGATATGTCGGTCCTCAATGCCTACAACATCTACCGTCTGAGGACTCCAGGAACCAAGAAGTACAAGTCCCTGCGGAAGTTCCACAAGCAGGTGATACTTGAGCTCCTGGCTAAGCATGCGGAACCTTGGAGACCACTACAAGGACCAGGCCAGCTGGACAGAACGGGGTGTGCCGACTTCTTCAGGAGGCACCAGCTCCACCCCCTTCCTTTCAAAGCACCAGGTAGTACAGTTAGGAGTCAGAAGAGGTGCCATGTGTGCAGCCACACAACTCGCAGACCCCGCAAAGTGAGCAAAACCACATGGGAATGCCTCGAGTGTGAAGTGGCACTGTGTGCTGGACGGTGCTTCAATGACTTTCACACTCTCCAACAATTTTGAAGTGCCCGTGACAATAACAGTGAAAGTGACACTATCAATTATCATAGTCCAGTGAAAGTGACACTATAATAATAATAAAACTAAGTATAAGTGAAAGAGACACATAAGTAATAATAAGTGCCTTCATAACAATATGAACAAGTGAAAGTGACACTATATATATTATTAGCTTACCTAACAATACATAAAAGTGAAAATGACACTATCAATTATCATAGTCCAGTGAAAGTGACACTATAATAATAATAAAACTAAGTATAAGTGAAAGAGACACACATAAGTAATAATAAGTGCCTTCGTAACAATATGAACAAGTGAAAGTGACACTATATATATATTATTAGCTTACCTAACTATACATAAAAGTGAAAATGACACCATTAACTATCAAAGTCCAGTGAAAGTGACACTATAATCATAATAATAATAATAAAACTAAGTAATAAGTGACAGAGACACAAATAACTTCATGAAAATAATTTTATTGAGTGAAAATAACATAATAACTATAATAAATGGCATAATAAACTATAAAACACTATCAAATCGCTTCCCGGCATAATTGCGGGTGGAGCGACGAGTGCAACTGGGCGTCGTAGCCGGGGTCGCGGTTGAGTGTTCGGACGCGTCGAGGTAAATACGCGGCAAAAGTTACCTCCACTTCCATCACCATCACTCAGGAACCAGTTGAGCTAGAGAGCTCTACTCAACGCCATTCTACGCGGCAAGGTAAGGCGCACATTGTTATATATCTTTCATTAATGTAGGTAATATATTAAGCGAGATTAGCCTTAGTTTACTTTTGTTGATTTTCAGCCAGATCGCCCGGATACGACCTCCGTCATTTAGAAAGGCAGCCCGGGCCACGAGGGTTAAGACAGTATAGTTCAAACTGTAACAATTTACAACTTGGAGTGTAGAGTCAACCCAGCACTCTTCATCGGTTGCTTTGTGACTGAAGCACCTAAATTGCTTAATTGGTTTTTAAAAACTAACAGTTAACACACTTATAAACCACGTATCGGCAGAAAGCAACCCTTCTTGTCTCTTACTGGTTTATCTTTGCCCCAGAAAGACGAACATGGTTTTAGGTAGGCTTGCTTTAAGCTCAGAGCCCCAAATCGTCATTTGCTTCCTCAATGGTCAATCGCGAGGGTCCTAACTTTGTCCAGTCTAGGTCTTATCCTGTGAGACCAAATACAGACAAGAAACTTAAAAAGTGTGTGTCTCTGATGACCCTGGCTACTGTCCATTTGCTTCCTCAATGGTCAATCGCGAGGGTCCTAACTTTGTCACAGTCTAGGTCTTATCCTGTGAGACCAAATACAGACAAGAAACTTAAAAAGTGTGTGTCTCTGATGACCCTGGCTACTGTCCATAGGGTCTCAGAATGGACAGCCATGGCAAGGCCTACTAACTGTCTATGTTTTTGCCCCTAATAATGATTCTGTACATATGGTTACTGCACCAGATTCATCGCAAAAATGAGCACCAGGAACATATCCTTACACCTTTCTTTATTCCTGCCTTGAAAAGAGCAAAGATACTCCATGCTCGATGCCCTGTTAAGGCACTATATACCTACTCTAAGTCTGTTATTCCTAGGAATATGGCACAATTGTGGTTTCCTCCAGAAGGTTCAATAAGGAAAGTGTTAGCATCCTTTATTGCAGATATAATTAAGGAAGCTGAGCCTCAGTTGATTGCATAAAACCCATGATATGCACATATGGGCCACCACCATGAGTTTTCCCCATTGGTTTTTCAGTGAAGGATATAACTCAGACGGGTCTTTGGTCCTCTAACAAGGCGTTCCCTAGCCATATGCTTGTCGGTAGATCTGGATAAGACACAAATTACCAAGCATAGCATTGAGGCTGGAACATGCCCACTGAGGCCAATAAGTAGATGGATATATTTGTTCAATGCTTTTATTACCAGTGTTGGAAGGTAATAGAAGTTGTGTCCTACCATCCACCTTAAAGGAAAAAGGAGGGGGCGTGTTAAGTTCCATGACAAGTTGGCAGGACACACAATCCGAATGGATAGCAGGAGTGCTATTACTGCACTAGATCTGTTACATAGCAATACCTGTACAGTACATTATTGCAATGTGTAACTTTATTGTTAATTTTAATTTTGTGATATACGGTTACCAGTATTCACACCTCAATAGTTCTATTTTTCTGAGATAAGGCTTCTTTAATGGTACCCGCCTTCTACATCTTTTGCTTACTGCTATACTCTTATATTTAAACACATGTCACAGTTTTCGTTTTTTGGTCTTCCTAATAGATTCTTATTTTTTAGCTTGATGAGCATATGAAGGTCCCTCCACCGGTCGTGATATTCTAGGCTCTTACGTCATTGACGTAAGGAGCCACCAATAAATTACGGTTTTGACAACCCGTAGGGAAGGAAGGAAAAACTAATATTTATTGGTGGCTCCTGAAGTCAATGACGACAATTGCCCTCCCACCATCCCCTTCCCATTCACATGCCCAACTTGATATACTTTAGAGGTCGCTCCTGGGCAGGAAGAGGTGAGTCAAGCTCATGGGAAACAGAGGAAGATCGGAATGCGCTGAGGCGCGGTGTTCAAACTGTGTTATTTCTTTTCTTTTTTATTTCCTACTTTTTAGTGGCTCCGTCTCAATGACGTACATTAGGAATGATTAAGGGGTACCCCCTAAGATGATCTTGGTTCTCGACCGCCGTAATCGAGGTTAACCCGGGCTCTGAGGAGCCCGGAACGAGGCCATATTATCATAGGCTCTTACGTCATTGACTTCAGGAGCCACCAATAAAGATTTGTTTTTCCTTCCTTCCCTATGGGTTGTCAAAACCGTATTAATTTTGTTGGGAGAAGGTTAGAAGAAATCATTATGTTTGTGATAGCTTTAAGCAGGTGTTATATTGGTGTCATTTGTGAGGAGAGGGTCAGGAGAAATAAGTATGGTACTGTACTATGCAATACAGTATTCATCTGATACATTATATATACATATTTATATCTTGGAACTTTAGTTTGAAAGACTGGAGTGATAATTCTAACTGAATACAGTGGGGCCCCTTGTTTGGCGTATTTTAGTTTGAAAGTTTCAAGTTTGGCGACAGGATAAAAAAAATCCCCGCCACGCAGTTTGGCGATACAGTTCACGAGTTTAGCGACCGACCCGGGAGGTAAACATTGCGGTCCAGTACATACTTTGCCTTTGTTTAGCTTTTTACAGCCATTCTCGGGACGGAGTCAACAGCAGGAGAGGTCCTTACTCAGTTTACCTTAGTTTACCTTACGTCACCTTAGTTTACCTTACGTCACCTTAGTTTACCTTCCCTTAGTTTACCTTACCTTAGTTTACCTTACCTTACCTTACCTTACCTAACCTAACCTAACCTAACCTTAGTTTACCTGAACTTATCTTGCCTGACCTTACATGTTGATAATATTTTGAAAATGTGAGGACACCCAGTAACAGTCCTCCCTCATTAATCGCAGTACCACAGCTTCAAGTCAATAAACCACCCTTCAGATATGTTAATGGTGAGTCTTTATATCCTTTACTTACTGATAATATCATGTTCTATAATTATTATTAAGAAAATGTTAGGTACGGGTACAAAAAAGGGTGACTTTCGGGTCGCTAAAGACTACCATGAATTTTCTCCTTATATAGTTTGCCCCCAGTTTGGCGATGTTTTCAAAGACTACTATGATCACCAAATATGGCACCCCACTATATTCCAAAACAGAGTGGTAAATTTTGTACTAAATAATCTGTGTTCAGACATTTACCTGTATATTTTGTTATTTTAACTTTATTTACTAAAGTAAAATCCAGACCGACTACTTAGTCCGGAAGCCGTTCTTAATCCCCTGAGGTTTGAAAGGGAGGGGTTTTATTGTACAGTTGTCCACATGAATTTTGTATCCTTCCATGATTTTATGTATACAGTATAAGGAACAATAATGTGATATAAAAGGAAAAGTAGTATGATTGACTTAGGAGTGTAGTTTCTTATGCAGTAGTTTAATGATATGATCAGTTAACAATACTGTATAACAAATTAATTTTGTAAGTCAATCATAACATTTTTACTTTCATGCATAAAATCATAGAAAATTAAGATGATTCCATTAGATTGTATTTGTTATAGTTAGTTAACCCTCTCACCACGGAAGGGCTCTTGAACGCCCATAAAAAAGCATATAACAGGTACCCGGAAGGCCTCTTGAACGCCCAGTGGTTGAAAGCCTGTGAGCTTCGTGTGCGAGGCGTCGGTCCGACGCATGTAAACAACAGCCGGCTGGACCGACGCCCCGCATCTCCGGCCACAAGAAGGATAGCGTCGCTTGTTCGTGTGTGCCTGTATGTTGTTGTTAAGTATCGAAAAGTGGTGTAAAGTGGCTGTTTTGGCCATAAAGTTATCTCCAATGAAATCATCATCACAGCTCAACCAGTTGACTTAGAGAGCTCTACTTAATGCCATTCTACAGGTAAATAACACAGCTACGCTTGGGGATGCGCGGGAATGCGGGAAGCAGTCTGATTAACGAATATACGGTAGCCTAGCCTAGACGTTTTTCGGCCAAAACACCCGGGTTTCGAGGAATATATATATAATACATAGCCGGGGCTGGAGGGTTAAAGAAGCAGATAAGGAAAAATTACCATCCCTAGGTTACTATAGGTAGCGCCAACGAGCTTGACAATAATCTTGACCCCTTAACTTCTTATAACTCAAAATGAATGAAAGCAATCGGGCTAAGGTTTCTATAATTTGGGAAGAGTCCACCAGAAAATAGGTGTGGATATTTACAGCCAGTTTGCTCTAGGCACTTTTGAGTTACAGAGAGGTCAGGGATCAAGATTATTGTCAAGTTCGTTGGCGCTACCTATAGCTCCAAACTGTCCCAGCAGCCGTCCCTAGCACCTTTACCCAAGGGTTAGCAAAGAATAGGCTCCATTGACCTTGAAGTGTGAGTACTATAACTATACTGTACTAAACAGTATACTGTAATAAGAGTACTGTTAAATTTTGTACAGTATATTAAAATACATAATTCAGTAGTATGTTTTGTTAGTTAAATAAAGCTCATTATGTTTAACCCATCCGACCCAGGCGTACTTTTAAAAAGTACACGCTTGAATTTGAGCTAAAGCCACTTAAAAGTTAAAACTGCACGAGAGAAAGGTTTGTTGTCATGGCGAGCGGTACACATAACAAGACACCCTCACAGTCAGTCTGCCAACTGACACCGTGATACAAGCACTGCCAAGCTAGCCAATTGATTATTTTCGGCCGTCCGAATCCATGCACGCAAGCAGTATACAGTGACATAAGAATGGTTACAATGGTGAAATATATCAATAATAATCCATAATCAATTATTTCACGAGTGTTTACGAGCTGAAGTCGTATTCCGGGCAAACGTTCGAACGCGCCCAAGACACTTCAACAATGTCAGACCGAATTTTTTTTTTTTCCCATAATTTTACAAGAACTACTTGATATAAAAGGTTCTAGTCAACACCGTTCTCACGACAACCATGAGTGTTGCAATTTGATATATGATTTACTTAGGTTAGGCTATACCATTGGAGAGATATGAATAGGTGAACCTCATAAAATTGACGAAAAGCCACCGGATATGGGGTGACACGAAGGTTACGGGCCAGCCGAGCGAGATGGGTAGCAACATATGTTTAGTTATTATATACTGTACTGTGTATTATATCTAATTGTAATAGTGAAAATATTAATATCTTAAAAGGAAGTATAGCACAGTACTACAGTATCAGTAGTCTTTTAGTCTTCATTCTTCCCTTACAGAGGACTTAAGATTATTTTGAGTTTTTGTATCTGTATAAAATAAATAATGATATGGTTAAAATGTCTTCTTATAACTGTACAGTTTAAATAATTGACAGGTGGTGACGCTTGCATGGAGGGGAAGCACAGTCGGTCCACGAGAATCAACTTAATCTGCCACAAGCACGAGCAGGAGCCTGTGTTTGTAGAAAGGACGGAAACATGCGAGTATGTGTTCAAGTGGCTGACCCCTGTAGCCTGCCCACGCCACAAAACCACAGGAACCAATTGTAAGGTCAAAGATCCACTCTACGGAAACGATTACGACCTCAGCCCACTACGCGATACCCAAAAGGATTATAAAGTGGCCTTTGGAGAGCTGCACTATTTCCTCAACCTGTGTGGCCCACTTGTTACTCTCTGCGGCAATAATAGTGGAGCTGGAATCTGTCAGGTCAATGATGGTCAGAAATTCAGCGGAGGACAAGCGACATCTGAAGTAACATTTCACGATGGAAGTTTGTCAATGGAATTTGTTAATGGGACTGAAAACTGCCAGGGAGATATAACGAGGACCACTAGAATTATCTTTGTTTGCAATCACGAAGTGAGTGGTCGCGACGGTCCTGAGATGTTCCCCGGGGATGGCTGCTCCCTCAATTATATATGGAAGACTTCCCATGCCTGCCCTCCCTACAATGTCATTGACTGTAGTTTCTATACTCCAGATGGTCATTTATATGATCTAAATGAGCTCTCTTCCTCTGACCTCAACAGAGAGTATTATTCCTCTGATGGCAAGAAGAAATATGTGTTCAATATTTGTAGGTCAGTGGTTCACAGTAAGAACAGCCGTTGCCCTTACAAGGCTGGTGCTTGTATTATTGACCGTGACCATGGCAATAAATCCGTAAATATTGGTGAAGTACACAGTGGCCTGTACTTGGATGGTGATAAGTTGAAACTGAAATACACTAATGGTGATATTTGTAAGGACCAAATTTCTTATGAAACTGTTATTGAGTTCATATGTCAAGAAGGGACAGAATCATACCCACAGCTAGTTGCTGAAGAGAACTGTACTTACTATTTTGAATGGAAGTCCTCAGTTGCCTGCCCAAAGATGGTAACACACAACACAGATAATGAAGGCGGAGAAAACTGCCAAGTGAAGAACCCCCACACCGACTACATATTTGACCTGAACTCCCTGAAGAGTGAGAACGGGTACGAAGTGCGAGACGACGGGGACCTTCACCTGACCCTGAATGTGTGCGCCCCAGTGAGCAACAACAAGTGTTCTGGGGAACGTACGGGCGCTTGTAGCTACACCCATGACGACACCAGCAACACCATCAATGCTGGGCAGGCCAATGATAAGCTGCACATCCTCCCTGGGTTGCTGTACCTGCACTACACGGGTGGCGACCAGTGCAACAGTACCACCCAGCGCTCCACCTTCATCAGCTTCATCTGTGGGGCGGAGAACGCCACCCAGGGCCCTGTGCTGGTTCATGACGACCTTGAGCAGTGTACCTACTTTGTCAACTGGTACACGGAGGCGGCCTGTGAGCGGCGGATCAACTGCTATGTGGACACCTGGTCATCCCGCCTGGACCTCTCCCCTCTCATCATGTCCACTAGGAACTATGAAGTCACCAACCCCAACAACTCCAAGGAGAAGTTTTACCTCAACGTGTGCCGCCCCCTCAACCCCATCATTGGGCTTAACTGCAGGCCCGGCTCGGCAGCGTGTCTCTCCAACTCCAGTTCAAAGACCGGACCTCTCAACTTGGGTCATCCTCAGGCCAGCTTGGTGAATGACTACGAGACTGGGGTAAAGATGATGTATACCCATGGCTCCACCTGCCCCTTCAATAATGGTTATGATATCACCACCATGGTTGACTTCATATGCGACAGGAATGCTGGAAAGGTACGCCCTTTAACCATTTAAGCACAATGCTGCTATTTTTTTACTTGATTCAAGCTATCCTTAACCCCCTGAGCACCGGCTGATTTATCATAAATATACACTCCAGTCCCAGCAGGTTGTCAAAAAAAATGTTTTCCTGAAAACACATGGGATGGGTTAGTAATAAGGGAAAAACAAAACAAAAACGCTCACCTACTGTAGGTCATTTAGGGGTCCTGAGGGGCGGGCCGGCAGAAAGTCGCAATTAACATGGGGAGATCTATCTATCTATCTATATACTCAGGACCAATCCCCATTTTTCCTAAAAAAAAAATTGGGGGGGGGGACTCAAAACAGAGCCAGAATAGGGACAACACAACAGAAAACAATGTACACACAAAAGCAAAATACACATTCACACACATCTAGGTCATCCAGGAGAAGACCCAGAGACGAGGGTCATCAAGGTCCCTCCAGCACTCCCCCCGGCTCCCGACCACCCGGAGAGGTTCTGATCTCGGCAGGCAGACATGCAGCAGAGCCGAAACCACAAGCCCGCCCACCACACTTCCAGGCTCCCCGGGCCAGGTGCCTGATGGATTATTATCTAGTCCAACTTGCGCCCGACCCCTTCGCCCAAATGACCACGTGTTCACTCATCTATTCACAAGCATTCCCATTTATTCCTGTTTATTGCCACTTCCCTTGCCTGATCTATCGTCATTCCTCTATCATCCAAAGCTTGTCCTATACAGTCTCTCCATCTCAATGGGGGTCTTCCTGCCCTTCTATCTCCCCTTGTATCTGACTCACATATTTTCTTTGTAAGCCTTTCATCTTCCATTCGTTCAACATGACCATACCAGCTCAGCACCCTTCTGTCCACTCTGGTCGACAAATGTTCCTGCTGCCCCACTCTTCTACGTATCTCTTCATTCCTCAATCTGTCTCTACGAGTAACTCCACACATACTCCTAAAGTAGCTCATCTCCATCACATCCAGCTTTCTTCTCTCCTTTTCCTTCAAAGCCCATGTCTCAGCCCCATACATCACTGTTGGCACAACAATTCCTTGATACATTGCACTTTTTACTTCCATTCCAAGATTTCTCATCTTCCACATACTGTACTTCCCATTGCTCCGAAAACCTTCCTTCCTTCAAACACTCTGTTTTACCTCCATTTCCATACCTCCACTCCTGCTTATCGTTCCTCCTAGATATTTAAAACACTCTACTTGTTCGAATATTTCCCCATCCAGCCTCACATCTAGATTCCCCTTACGATCACCCCTATTACACACCATTACTTTACTTTTATTGACGTTCACCTTCAGTTTCCTCCTCCCACAAACCACACCAAACTCTTTGACTACCCGCTGCAGTTTCTCCTCAGAAACCAATGCTGTGTCATCAGCGAACATCAACTGATTCAACTCCCAATTATACCATTCTTTCCTACTAAACCCAATCCTCTTCCAATAGTTCTAATTTTCACCTCCCTCACCACACCATCCATAAACATATTAAACAGCCATGGTGACATTACACAACCCTGTCTCAAACCATTCACTCAACTCACTATTTCCTACTCTAACACACGTTCTGCTCCCTTCATAAAAACTCTTAACTGCTTTTACAAGTTTCCTCCTATTTCATAAATCCTTAACACCTTCCACATTGCTTCACGATCCACACGATCATACACTTTTTCCAAATCCATAAAAGCCCAAAATATCTCTTTATACTTCTCTAAATACTTCTTGCATAACTGTCTTACTGCAAAAATCTGATCCATGCACCCTCTTCCCCTCCTAAAACCGCACTGTTCTCCTATTGCAACTTCCGTACACTTTATTATGCTCTATATCAACACCCTGCCATACAGCTTTCCAACCACTGATAATAAACTAATACCTCTATAACTTTAACACTCCTGCCGATCTCCCTTCCCCTTGTACAACGGCACAATACATGCACTCTTCCAGTCTATTGGTACCATTGACACAGCAAAGCACACATTGAAAAATCTCACCAACCAATCTATTATCACATCTCCACCCTTCTTTATACACTCCACAGCAATACCATCCAAACCTTCTGCTTTTCCCGCTCTCATTTGTTTCACTGCTTCTTTCACCTCATTTTCCTCAATCCTTTCATTCATTCCCTGCAACCTGGGTGGCCTGGGTAACTTATCTCCATCAACCACGGCTTCAATCACTGCTTTTCTTTCATCTCTTGCATTTAGCTAAGATTAAAAATACTCAGCATTTCTTTTCCTCACTTCAACTCCTTCCACTAGTAATTCTCCATTTGCATCTTTCACTGACTCTTCCCTCTTTTGTCCTCCTTTCCTTACTCTATTTACCTCCTTCCAGAACATCTTCTTTCGTTCTTCAAAATTCTTACTCAACCTTTGACCCCACTTTTCGTTTGCATCTTTTTTCGCTTTTCTATTTCTCCGTTTCGCCTCCCTCCTTTTCTCATTGTACCTCTCCCATACCTCAACACTACCATCCTGTAAAACCCTCTCAAAACACTGTTTCTTCTCCTCAACTGCCTTTCTCACCGTATCATTCCACCACTCGTTTCCCTTCCTGATACCTCTGCCTCCTACTTTCCTTTTACCGCATACTGCACTTGCTTTCACTCCTTCCTTAAACTGTTGCCATTCAACCTCTACTTCTCTACATGGGGAGATGGGTAGGCAAAATATTGGAAAATCACTCCTGCACGCGCCCATGCGCACGCGGCTGGACTACGAGGGTTTCCAACCATCGGTATTGTTGCGTGGGATACTAAAGCAGTTCCCACACAAATCTGAACCCTCTAGGTATATACCATAGGAAAAGAGTAATTAGCGCCGACGCACCCTATGCGTTGCTGGGGTTTAGCGTTACATACATACAGTAGGTGACGCATAACGTGCGTTGCTGGTACTCGAGGGGTTAAGCGAAATCAGGTTGATTAAAATAGGTTAATTTAATAAAATCTGTAAATATGTATAATATAATTATTACAATGCTGATTTTATAAACAATTGACCTAATTAAAAGATTATCATCACATTGAATAGTACTGTACAGAAATGGAGTGACTTGCTCCTTGGATTCAATAGCCTAGTAGTAAATATTTTAATTTTCTTACAGGGTTCTCCAGTGTTCAAGAATGTAACTCATGACTGCCAGTACCAGTTTGATTGGTACACATCACTGGTTTGTGAGCATGATGAAGAAGTGCCCGAGGGACCTGTGTGCCAGATAAGGTTTGATGAAGCGAAGACCAACGTCAACTTAATGCCTCTGCAGCGACCTGAAGGCTACGTCGTCCAATTTAATAACAAAAATTACAAGATCAACGTGTGTGGACCTGCCTGTACTAATAAAGCGGGCGTCTGCACTGATGATGGTGACAACTACGGCCTGAGCAGTATGTCCGAACTGCAGTGGGACTACAAATACCTAAAGCTGACGTATTACGGAGGAGCCAGTTGTCCCTCCGCCCTGTCCGGCAACAAGACAACTAAGATTTACTTTGAATGTGACATGAGTGCTGGCCATGGCCACCCAGTTGCTGATGAACTGATGGGCACAGTGCACTGCGTCGCCATATTCCAATGGAAGACCAATCTGACTTGTCTGGAGGCCCTATATGAGAACGGTTCCTCTGCTACCACCACCACCACATTACCGCCACCATCCAACAGTGACAGCGCGGCCAGCACAGATCCCCGCGGGCATCCCGCCTCAGCGTGGACCATTGTGTCGGTGGTGTTGGTGGTGTCCGGGCTGGTGTTTGTGGCAGTGTTGGTGCTCTTCAAGTCAGACCGAGGGAAGCGGGCAGTGGCGACGGCGCGCAGGATCGTCGGAGCCAACGGGTACCGTTACCAACCACGTTCTGAAACTTCCACCCTCCTGGGCACTAGAGTTTGTAGGGTGGATGAAAGCGACGATGACATGCTCAGGGTCTAGCTAACAGTGTGCCATGTTGAATCTTAGAAGGATGAATCACACAAGTATTTTTTCTGGCAATTCTCTTTTTGTTAATTATAGACTGATGCCTTCCCATTTTGGTCATTTATCAGAATTATGGTCTGGTAGCTTCTGAATTAATGTTTTAAAGAATTTCAGCTACTTTATATAATTTACTGACAGACAAGTGCCAATACCAATAGAAAAGAACAGATATATTGCCTAAGAAAATTGTTGCCAATTGAAAATTACAAAAATTACTTATGTGACTTCCTTATCCGTTTCACGAAGAGGTCTTTTACTAAGGTGTATAATATTTTTTTGCAGTAATTTTAAACAAATATTAATGATCATAGATTTGAATGAGTTAATTGAGTAAGATTTTTAAGCCTTTCTCCTTAAATTGAATAAAGTAAATTGTGGTCAAATAAAAGGTAAAAGCCATTGTTGTAGTGAAAGGGGTAAACTAAGTTGGTGGTCTGCTAATCAGTTGGTTTCCAGACAACTCGACCAATAGACCATTTCAACCAGAATCTCTCAACCAGTGCCAAATCAACCAGCGCCACTTAAACTTAGTGTTCATTGGTAGTATTATCGTACTAATATAATAGTTTATCCAGACCACGGAGTAAAAAGAGACTCTTGTGCCAATTGGTTGTCTTAACCCAACCTAATTTAATTTATCTAACAGTAATGGTTGAATGGGGACTGGTTGAGATCTACTGGTTAAGTTGTCCGGCCACCTAATCTGCTTAGTCATTAGATGCAGGTATCATACAAGAGCTTTTTCCCCTCACTTTCATGGATAACTCTGGGCTGGCAGATTTGAGTTAAACTTTGTATAAGAATTCCGTCGCCTAAATTAATCTATGCTCAGCCTTCTTTCCAATACCAATCCCACAAAGATACTGGCCCCTCCCTACCTCATCTTGAATAGTAGTCCATCTTGATCTAATCCTTTGAGCCAGCCCTGTGGGAGTTATTTTGGGGAACTCACTGGTCTGTTTATAAAAAAAGAAAAAAGAACAAAAAGCCAAAGATCCCAGTAATGTTGCCAGAAAAATGTAATCCATTGAAAATTGATAGTAAAAGCCGTGGTGTGATATTACCTGCCGGTATCACATGAGCACTTTGGCGGTGGATGTGTCAGAGCCAAAGTATCCAAATAAATAGGTAGCTAAGATTGAGTCTACTATCTGACAATTTTCACTTTTATTTATTATGACTGTTTTTTGTATCTTAGAGCAGTGTGTACTGTCGTATTCAATATAAGAGTAAACAGCAACAGTCAGTCGATATAACTTGTAGCGAATTCAAGGCTCTGATACATGTAGATGATAAACTTGCTTGTGTGATGCTGGCTTTAGGAATTCAATATTTACTGTAGTGCTGTAAAACTAACATCACTAACCTTTTAATGCAGTGCTAAGTTGACATATATTTAAACATCTCAGTCAAATGATACCAATTTGTTTTTTATTCTGGCTGTCTTATGACGATTTTATAATTATTACATTTACGGTCAAACTGTCAGATTGATGGGGTGTATTGATAGTGTTTAACCTTTTAATTTGCAGGGGTCCTTCCTTAACTGAGTAAAATTATCTGGAGGTGGCTTAAATAAAACAAAAATTGGCATCATCTGGTTGAAAGAAATTAATGAAGTGCTAAGCTTACAAATATTTACTAAAGTCGATTCATTATAAAAGGCCAGGAATCATGACCCCTAACCTCTGTAACTCCAAAACGGCTAGAGCAAATGGGCTGTAAATTTCCACACCTATTCCCTTTGCGAACTCTTCCCAAACGGAAAAATATTAGCTCAATTATTCTAGTCACATATTAGTTACAGAGGTTAGTGGTCAAGATTTTTGGCCTAATTAGAATGAAAAGACTACTGTTTTGTACAGTAGTGGGCTTGTTTTATAACCCTGGTGTGTCTCGTGAAGAATATTTCTCTGGTAGTGTTTGATACTATATATCAGGGTGGCAAACTAGGACAGTCTTGTTTAGGGACTGAGTTGATATGTGAGTGCAAATGCAGGAAAATTTGCATATTATTGCATTGTCTTGGCCATTTAATCACTTCCAGGGGCATAATGGGAGCATATTCTTTAAATCCACCAATGCCGCTTGCAAAAAATCTCACACAACCCATCCCGGAATCGAACCGTGGACACTGACCAACAGGCAAATATGCTTAATTTAAAAAATATTTTCTATCCCCACAGATTGGGAGCTACCTCTCTTATCTCACTGGTAGGAGTGGGAGTGTAAAATTTGTCTGTGTTGTCTGTATATTGATCATGACGACCCCTGGGCAGCAGCTGTCTGTCAGGTTGCAACAACTCTTTCATGGCCAGTGTGGTGTAGTGGTTAGCACGCTTACCTGTTGATCAAAGTGTCCAGGGTTCGATCCCAGGCTGAGTTGTGTGAAATATAGAGCATAACTTTTAGCTTTGTATACTATATTTGATAATAGTGACTCAGTTATGAGACATACATACAAGTTTAAAGACCGCTTCATCCACAGAGAGCATGGTTTTAGTCTCTTAACTGTAGTACAGTTCAATAAAGACTTGCCACAACACACCCCCATCATGTCATCACAGTGGCCGATATTGATATAGCGCTAACAGTGTCTCAGCAAGACTCAACGAAGTCCCCCTGAAGCACTTGCACTTGGCAAAATCGCAACCACACCATCCTTAACCGTGCTATAATAAGGCAGAACATAAAAAGTTTCTTGTTTGCCACCCTGCTGTATAACCTATAACTAATCCTAATAATGTGTGGCACTGAACTGTACTGTAGAAAATAAGTTTGGCTAGAGGCATATACTTTATTCCGTTCAACTCACCTTGGCAGTAAATCATCGTCCCTTAATTACTGTATGATTGTGAATATTCACTCCTTCAGCATGATGACACATATTTACCTTTAATTCTGGCTAAAATAGATGATTTTATACAGTTTACGAAGGACTTATGTTATTCAGAGGTTTTATTTCCCTTATGAGTCCTGAAGGTAGATTATAAGCTAAAGAAAATTGTCTAATGGTAACCAGAATATAATATAAATTATATCATCATGTTGAAGGGGTTCATAATAATAATAATAATATTTAAAGCAGGTGTTTTCTATTGTCATAAGCGTACAGTAATTTCACCACACCAGCCGATTCAATAGTGCTCACACTACATACCGGTAACTATTCAAAGATCCTAAAGTTTATAGTCTTCTTTCACAGAACATTCCACAGTATCGTAGGCTCTTGAAAAAATACTGTGTATGATTGGTTGACAGTAGTGTATATGGAGTGTCCATTGAAGCTGAAAAATCTAAACCTATATTATCCAAAAGGAGCAAGTATGAGGAAAAGGGTAGAATGGGCTGCCAAGGTAATTTGAACAGACTATACATACTATAATATTGTATACTGGTACTGGGATTTTACTAACCACTTGACCACTTGTGAGTTTCAGGCCATAAAGAGCAGTTTAAGCTGTAGATGTCAGTATTTAGCAGTAGTACAAGCCACCCCCAGCTATGGGGTATGTGCCTGAGTATATATATCATAATGTAAAACTTGCAAAACAAACGAACAAAAACAGGGACGACTAAATATAAAGACAACAAACTTCTCAAAATACGTTCATACTGTAAATACAAGCTAAGATGTGTTTTTAGTTCACTCATTTGAGTTTGTAATACACTCCCTGGTTTTATGCATGAAAGTAAAATTAGAGTAACTGACTTACAAAAATCATTTACTGATCATATAACTTAACTACTGGATAACAAAATAGGCTACATTTCTAATTCAACCATACAGGACTAATTTACCTTTCATACCTTAAATCTGGGAGTATAACAAATTGAATGTGAGCAACTGTACATTAATTTATTTTCAACATCATATCCATTAATCATGAACCGTTCATATTTCTATATGTATACTAGAGTAGACCAGCCAATACATATTGGGTGGTCCAATTAGTATGCACAGTACTGTCATACCAATAAAACAAAACTACCCACGATAATGTAGTGGAAAAGATCTTTAAGTTTAGTATTAACCCCCTCAGACAGGATATATTAACAACTTACTTACGGGTTGGCAGACCGCCCGGTATTTCCCCCACAACAGTCTTTCTCACACTGAGGGACCGTTAGAAGTTGGAGGAATTTTGGGTTGCCATCAACCGACAGATTATGATCTAACTTACCTAACTTACCGAGCTCAAAATGACGCAGAAGCGTCATATAACTTATTATTGAGCTATTTCACTAGGATCATATGACGCGGTAGCGTCATTTGATAGTTTTGGGTGGAACCGTCATATGAGACGGAGGGGGTTAAAATGTACGATATTTAAGGTTATTTTGACACAACCTGTAATCTAACTACAGTATACTTATTTTGGGGTATTATATTTTATTATACAGTACAGTATATAGGTTTGGCATAGTAACATAGTCATTAAAGCATCAGCTGCTGATCAAAGGGTTGGGAGGTCAAACCCGCTCTGTCAAAATGGTATTTGTAGATGTCAAGCCCAGGCAACTTGACCATGCAATTTGTGACAAACGCCTAATGTTCATGGCCACCCCTTCACGGGAATTACGGCGTCTAGGAAAAAAAAAAAAAAAAAAAAAAGGAACATTGCGTACAAATTAGCTACTCTACCCTATAGTCCATTTTTTCTTAGTTGACAGCAAACTGCCATTTCCTCATCTTGATTACTCAGGTGTTGTGAAGATTTATTAGCACTAATATGATAGCAAGGTATAGTAGTTTCATACGTTTCCATTGAATATCGAGAATTCAGCTAAATTGTAGTTTCTTTATTCATACAGAATTTAGTCAAATTTACCAGAACATCTTTAACTTCCTAAATGGATTAATTTCTTGAATGTGACGATAGTGCGTTGTTATTTGTACGATTAGTTTGCTTGGGAAACAGATTAACTTGCGCATGTAGTGCTGTACACCCTATGTGGTGGTTTTGTGTTCTTTTATTTCAAAGTTTTATTTTGCTTAGCGTTATTTCCGCATAGCGATTTTGATAAGTTCTTTTGTCTATATTGTGTCGTCCCTGTTTTGGTTTGTTTACTTTGCAAGTTTTACAATACAGTATAATTAATCTATTATAATTGTGGATGTCTGTTACTTGAACTTGCTCAACCCAAAACTGACAGGTGGTCAATATATTCTCCTACCATCATCTCACCACAAGCTTTGCACCCCATCACTTTTTTTCTTTGAGGGAACTGCAAGCACAAGTAAGGGCTTTGGACAACTTTTTTGACATGCATGACAAACTCTCCGTAAAAATACATATTATTAGCACAAAGCATGGCAAATGCTCAGTAAAACATTTGATATTATTAGAACTGCGTGACAAACTATCAGTGAAAATCTATATTATTAGCGCTATGCATGACAAACTCAGTGAAAATATATATTGTAAGCACTGCTCCAGGTAAAGATGAAGAGACATTAACACTCCTCGAGCGGCTAGGTCTGTAACTTCTACTACCTGCCAAGCGGGTAGTTTTAGCCTAAACGAGCTTATTTCCGTGCTCTTTTTCATGCATAAACAAGAGCCAGAGCGTACTACAATTATGTATCCCTGAAAGGGCGTTAATTGAGCTTTCCAATGACACCTGAACCATCCTTCTACGATCACGGGTTGTCTTGCAACGATCGTGCAACACGAAGGAAAAATCCCTAAAATACGGTAATTTCCTTACATTATTCCCTGTCTAGCGAGGCAATGGGTGTGGATGTGTGTTGAGGGGAGGCCAGTGGCGGCGCGGGAGCCGTGCCGAACGGTCAGAGTCAACCTACGCTCCTCCCACCACTCGGACTTTCTCTCAGAGCCAATTATGTGCTCAACATCGCCACCGACTTAAGGCGGTCCCCGCTCTTTTGTCCATGGTTCTCTAGACCGCCTTAAGTCGGGCCCCACCAAACAAGGGTTAATTATACTGTAAGAGTCATGAAAGAGGCACAAATAAATTGGTTTACAAAATAATGTTCTGTTAAGGCGTAATGAAGTACAGTACATTAACCCCTCAAACCCGGTTGGGATCTGAGGCACCCATAACAAACGCTGCCCGCGGACCCTGGAAGGGCTCTGAGGCTCCGGCAGCTTGAAAGCCTGTAAGCTTGTTTTGAAAGGCGTCCGTCCGACGCATATAAACACAGCCGGTTGGCCCGACGCCGCGCACCTCCGAACACAAGAAAGAGAGGCGTAGTTTGTTCTTGTGTGGCTGTATGTTGTCGTTTCAGTAGTGAAAAGTGGCTAATATGGCTGACATCGCCACAAAGTTCTCTCCACGGAAATTGTCATCACAACTGAGCCAGTTGACTTAGAGAGCTCTACTCAACGCCATTCTACAGGTACGAAACACATCTACGCTTGGGGATGCGCGGCAATGCGGAAGTAGTCAAAATAACAAAGATACGGTAGCCTAGGCGAGACGTTTTTTCGGCCAAATCCCCCGGGTTTCGGGGAATATTTATAAAATACAGTACATAGCCGAGGCTGGAGGGTTAATAGTACAATAATCTGAATATGACGAGCAGGGAGGGAGGGTGTGCTAGATAGACCGGGAATATCGTAGGGCATATAATAATATAGGTGTAAGCTCCTTATCATCACTATTTATGCTACAAATATCTTGAAATATAGCTCAAATATATATATAAAGGTTATACAAAAGGATTTGAGAGACATAATTATGGCTATTTGTCCGCAAGAACACACTGTTTATAAACAAAATATAGAGATTTTGACGTACATGGACACGTAATTGGTGCCAGATTACTGAGCCCATATTTACGTAATATTGTACGATTAATTAAAAGTAATTGAAAGAATCAACACCTTATTAGGATGATTAATTTATGCCCCCTCACTTGCATGCATGTTTACTCACACGGTTAGTAAATCCGGGCCCTGACTATTGTATATTATAAACGGTTGGGTGCTGGATTACAGGACTTGTACTGTACTATGTAAAAATAAGCTCAGTTACTCTCAAAAGCCGTGAACTACCAGTACTGTACCTGCATAACTTCAATTTGGGTCATTGTTCAAGTAAAAGTAATCAAAAGTCTAACAAACTTGAAGAAATTAACTTAATACATTTATTTCACTCCAATTCAAGATTTTTGTTTTGTTGAGAAGCATCATTTTCATGTACAGTACCTGTATGTTATATTGAAGGAATCGAGAAGCTATGCCTCAAAATACTATATCATCAATTTTGCTCCTCATATAATTTTTTCTTTTACTAATACTTGGTGTGTTTTGTAAATAAGATGAAAGATACGCAGACTCTCTAGACACTAGTACAAGTTATTTACACAGATTATTATTAGTTTTAGTTATTATACTATTGTACCATATGAAGGACAATGGGCATCAAGAGATGCAAGATGGCTTACTTACCCAACAGTGCTGTAAAATATTAATATTACAATGATTTATCTTAAATCACATTTTGATAATTTAATTTGACTTTATATTGTCCTTGTCCCAATTTTGGTTTGTTTAGTTTGCAAGTTTTACATTTTAATTGTTGATTTAAAGAGTATTTGTAATGAGTTTAGATTCAGATCTCTGTGCAGATAATACATTTCTCCCTTGACCTCTTGAACAAATAATTCTGCCTAGTCACTTCACTAACGCCTGACCTAACCTAATTTATTCTTACATTTACTTAACATTCTATAACCAACTTAAATAGCCTGGGCATAACACTGTATAATCATAAACAGTGTAGATGAAATAACCAATAACCTAGCATGTTACCCCTCCTGATCTGGACACTTATGATGCCTGTGATAAGTTAGGTACAGTACTGCACTTATATTAGGTTGTATTACTTTCAACACTTTTTTGCAACATATCCGTATTTTTATTTTCCTTCTTGCTAAGGGATTCCTAATTATAACTGGTTCGTTGTTTCAACTGGATACATTGGCTCAGAGAGAAAATGCAGGAAAGACTTGATTCTGTATTCAAAAGCAAAGATAAGTTTTGTCAAGCCCTAGACAGTTTTGGAAATTTAAATAATTTAAAACAAATTATTATGGTTTTCCTCCCAGCTAATTTACCCACTTAATATTCTTGAGCTTGATAGTTTAATTGTCTTTCCCTTTCTATTTTTTTTTTTTTTTCATTGGTTTAACCCTTTGGCTGCGGCTATGTTTGGGTTATTTAGGGCATATTCAGGCACTCCTGAATGATAAATCAAGCATCTGCATTAAATGAAGTGTATTCTGCCGAAAACTAGGCGAAAATAGCTTCAAAATGACACCAGAACGGACCGTGTACGTGGTCTGGTTCACCCGCAGTGGCCCCTGTGAAACGCGGGAACCCCGCTATTATGTAACACTCGCTCGCTTGGCTACACTGGTGAGAGAGACAGAGAGAGAGACTCGCCCGAGACACAGCCTAGCTCAGTGAGCCGCTCGGTGCTCTGAGGGTCGGAGGTGGGCCCCTCACGCTCCCACCCACTGACACTCGATTCTTACGTTTTTTACAGGCTTTTAAAGCCTGGAAATTGCTGTAACTTGCCAAAACATTCCAGAACGTCACCCGCAGCGAAAAGGTTAACCTCTTCAGCATGATGTAATCTCTTTCAATGTAATATTGTTAAATTTAGGCGATTGTATGCAGCTTAACCCTTTCCCTGCGGGTGACGTTCTGGAATGCATAGTCAATTTACAGCAATTTCCAGGCTTTGAAAGCCTGTAAAAGCCGTAAAAATCGAGTGTCAGTGGGCAGGAGGGTGCGTGAGGGACCTCCCTCCGACCCTCAGAGCAGCCAGCCGCTCACTGAGGGAGACTGTCTCGCGCGGGTGTCTCCCAACAGTATTGCCGAGCGAGCGAGAGCTAATAATTAGCGGTTTTCCCGAATGTCTATGGCAACGCTGAGGGTGAACCCCGCCACCTACGAAGCTCGTTCTGGTCTCATTTTGAAGCTATTTTCGCCTAGTTTTCGGCAGAATACAGTTAATTTAATGCAGATACTTGATTACTCATTCAGGACTGCCTGAATATGCCCTAAATAGCTCAAATAAGCCCGCAGAGAAAGGGTTAAGAAGGATTTATGGGATTAAAATAACTACCAATGATAGATGACCCCCTTTCATTTGTAGAGATAATTATAAAGTTGAATAAAATATTTTAAAGTTAACTAGAATATCGTGAAAATTGTCGTTCTCGTACTGAAGGGGTTAACCAGACCATAAGAGCTCCATACTAGAACTCTCATAGGGTGAGCCACCCTTCCTTAGCTACTGTATGCTCTCTGGGATTACTTACTACTGTACTAATATGACATTCAGTTTGCAGCCTTTGTATTTTTCATTGCTTCCTTTCTTGCCTGTACAGTCGTAGTCATTTTTGAAGCCGTCTTGGCCTGAATTGAATTTTCATATTAATTCTTTACTTGAGATTTGCATTTCAGAGGTTTGTTTAACTTTCATTGCGGGGGTTTTGGCCTCAATTGAGCTTCATTCCCTGCACATTTTCATGCATAAACAAGAGCCAGAACGTAATACTGTACAATGATATATCTGTGAAAGTACAGTAATTGAGCTTTCCAATGACACCTGAATCATCTTTGTACGATGTCTGGTTGTCTTACAACGATCTTGCAAAGGTCGGCCAAACTCAGTAAAATTAAAATTAAAATGTAAAACTTGCAAACTAAACAAACCAAAATTGGGACAAGGACAATATAAAGTCAAATTAAATTATCAAAATCGCTATGTGGAAACAACGCTTACTAAAATGAAAATTATTAAATAAAAGAACACAATCCACCACATAGGGTGTACATCACTACATGAGCAAGTTAATCTGTTTCCCAAGCAAACCAATCGCACATATAACAACGCACTATCGTCACGTTAAAGGAAGTAGTCAAGTTTGGGAAGTCCGGGACGTTCTGGCAAATTTTACTAAACTCTGCATGAATAAAG
The DNA here is from genome assembly GCA_032716605.1 of Paralithodes platypus. Lineage (NCBI taxonomy): Eukaryota > Metazoa > Arthropoda > Malacostraca > Decapoda > Lithodidae > Paralithodes > Paralithodes platypus. Next base: position 41,381,684 of record CM064486.1, read on the forward strand.
AAACTACATGTTAAATGTCAAAATATTATTTAAAATCAAATTTGCAACATGACAAGACATTAACAATAGTAAAAAATACAAATATTGATAAGATATCTATACTATTACAAAATAATATATAAAATACAGTACAGCACTCACTAACGATAGTGCTATCGGGTAGGTACCTGTAAGCATAGCATGCTTCAAGTGACCCCTATCAATAACTACCCTACAAATAACCTACATTTATAGCACAAATAAACTAAGGAAATCGCAAAAGTAAGCAATTGATACTATCGACAATGAATACATATAATATAAAGAGAAATAATTGCAAAATATGAAGTAACAACAGATTTAAACAAAGAGTACTCTTTTAACAAGAACAATAAATTTAAAAAATCATCAATATTAATAATAATAATAATAATAATAGAAAAAGAAAAAGAAAAAGATAAACAATAAATACAGACAAAAAGTAAGCAGAGGTTATACAAGAAACTTCAAGTTAAAAATGCTTGATTAAAATTATTGATGTCAAATTTTAGAATACAGTCACAATAATTGACCCTAAAAAGATTAAATTTATGGAACAATTTACTTGCCTCAAAACCTCTGTCCACTAAGAGTCTGTATAGTAACCTAGCTCTAGCCCAAAAGTCATCTACTTTAGTGCAGATTTTACAAAATCTTATTAATTGGGAATAAAAACAATTATAAGTGATTTTACTATCGATATTACTACTAGGGAAAGGAAAGTTTATTACGTTAAAATTAAAATCATCAACTTTGTGATATACTTTAAGTATGCACTGTTCATTAACAATCTCTATATTTATATCAAGAAAATTTTCAACTTTATAATTTACGTTACATTGTGTGAGGGGAATAGAATTAGGGTAAATAAGTTTAGCAACTTGATTAAAATTTAACAAATTGCAAACAAGAATATCATCAATATATCTACTATTATTACTTAACAGTTTAGCAAGTGCTAATTTTTCTGGAATTTTATTTTTCTTGCTACTGTCAACTAAGTCTTTTATATATTTAAATTCTAAAGCAAGCAAGAATAAGTCTGCAATTAAAGGGCTAGCATTTCCACCCATAGGAATTCCTAATATTTGTTTGAAAATGTACGGCCCGAATCTAACATAAGTATTGAAAAGGAGGAATTTAAGGGCATCTTTAAGTTTAGTTCTATCAAAATATACAGAACTAGTGGGAGTAGAGCTAAGTGATGCATTATTAAAATATGTATAAACATTTATGAAATAATTACCATTCCTAACGAACCTGTCAAAGTGCAAATCTATAATAAAGCAAAGCTCTGAATATACTAAATCTAAAGGCAAATTGGTATACAAAAATGAGCTGCCCAGACTTGGTGGGCAACGGATGAAGGGGTCTTCCGCTGCCTGCAACCACTTGCCTCTCTCCCATGATACATAATAAGTGGATTTCGGTGCCTGTCAGGAAGGGGTTAATCAGTTTAAAGTTTCGGACAATCGGAATTAGTAACCGTGACTGTACAGTTTTAGTTTTGTAATTTAGTCTTGGTGCATGTACTGGAGCTAACATTATTCCTGAATTGCTAAGTTTATAATAAAACAAGTAATTGGCTATTAGAAGATTATTGAGTATGTGTTGGTATCATTTACTATTATGGTACTGTATTTAGAGATGCATGCATGTATTTAAGAACATCGTAGATAGTATTGTACGGTTGTACCTCCGAACTTCACACTTTGAAATAAGTAACATTTAAACTAACACCAAAATTTTTAATATATTATTCTTTTAGAAATATGAAGTCAAATTTAAAATATACAGTACTGGTATATAAATTGTCCATAAAATAATAAATACTGTACAGCTATGTCAGCAAAATATGGACAATACATTAATCTATTGATATTGATAATAATCAAATTTAATGCAGATCTTAGACTAAAATACAGTAGTACAGTAAACCCCCTTTTATCCAAAATTTGAATATCCAAAAATTTCAGTTAACCGAAGGTTTTACTATCCATATTTTTCACTAGTTTTCACTGTCTTCGTGGTGCAATGCATAAGTGTGTTGATTTTCGGTGTGAGCGTCCTGGGTTCGAATCCCCGGACTGCCACATGTGTTTGTTAATTTCATTATTTGAGATGAGGAGTAAAGTTGGTTAGTGGAAAGAACATAATAATTTAAGCCTCTCTGGGTGCTTATTTGCATCAATTTAACCTCTGAAGTAGACATAGCTTGAATTAGATGATCATTTGAAATTAAGATGCTTAGAAATGGTTTTAAATGCATTGAAAACTGTATATTTGGTAATTTGTACACATATTTAGCTCTAATGAGGGAGTCTCGTTTATCCGTAAAAACAACTTCTCCAAAATTTCAAAAGACTCATGATTTTTGGATAAAAGGGAGTTTACTGTATACTGTATTAAAGTATCAGTATCAGATTGTGAACTGCTGTTGCTGGTACTGTAATTGTTTGCATCATCACTTGCTACCTTTTATTTTCAAAGGTTTCACAACCTTTCAAGAGCATGAACATGATTTATTATTTATAAAAGTATAATTTTCTGTGAATTATGTATTTTGGAAGTGCTGAAACCCATTTTAATTTTTAGTATTACATGATCCATATGTATTTTGTAAGTCTATGTAAAGAGAGAATATCTGCATGTTCTCTGTTGCCACAGCACGAGTATAACTACATTTTCAATATTTAGTTTCATCTATATAATTCCTTTGAAATTCTCTTTCTTCCTTTCTAGCGATGCCACTCTGCTCTTGGACGATGTTTCCTAAACTACAGCAAGACGCCTCGTCAACTCAACCCAAAGCCAATTCTAGATTAGTTTTTAAATTTGGTTAGGATAGGAAATGTTACAATTAGTTTTAACCCTTTCAGGATAATCATTATTTTTAATTTTATTCTGTATCATTAGATATTTGTATTCAACTTAGGAAAGACCTATGGGAGTAGGAGGCCTTTTTTTTGTATAAGTGCTCCCTAAACTGAATAACAGAATTCTTTTAATAATTGATGCCGTTGTATTGAAGGGGTTAAAATAGGTGTGGTTAGACCTGTAAAACTCGATTAGGATAGAATTGAAAACTTGGGGTTAGACTAGACTAGATTATGACCAGGATAGATTATGACTAGACTAGATTATGACCAGGATAGATTATGACTAGACTAGATTATGACCAGGATAGATTATGACCAGGATAGATTATGACTAGACTAGATTATGACCAGGATAGATTATGACCGACATTATGACTAGACTAGATTATGACTAGACTAGATTATGACCAGGATAGATTATGACTAGACTAGATTATGACCAGGATAGATTATGACTAGACTAGATTATGACCAGGATAGATTATGACCAGGATAGATTATGACCAGGATAGATTATGACCAGGATAGATTATGACTAGACTAGATTTTGACCAGGATAGATTATGATCAGGATAAATTCTAAGCCGGGGTTGAATTGACTCGGGGTTGAGTTGACCTGGAGCCGACTCCTCGTGTCATCTCCTAGGTAATGTTCAGTCACAAAATTTCACAGTGGCACTTGGCTTTCAATTTTTTTTTTTTTTTTTTTTTTTTTTTTTGGTCATACGTGTAAGAAAAGGACACTCTAAAGCTGCCTGTAACGAGGGTCCCCTCAAATTAACCCCTGCCGTACCGACGACGTAGTTTTGAGTATATTCTAGCTATATTTAGATGATTTTGTGCAGTTTAAGAAGGATCTGTGGTGTTAAAAATTGCTAAATGAGATAGTTCGAAGCCTGTTAACCCGGGAACTGCGGGAAGACTCTTAAGAGTTCCCCGGCGGACTGCGGGAAGACTCTTAAGAGTCGGGGGGGGGGGGGGAAAATCCCCCCATTTTTTTTTTTTTTTTTTTTTTTTTTTTTTTGTATTGCCCCTGGGCCATGCCAAATATCACTCCTCCACCTCCCCTCCTTCCCCACTTTCCTCCCCTCCTTCAGTTATCACCTATTTTCCCTGTTATTCCCTTATTCTGTGGTATATTTTCGTGCTAACATTAGCGAGTTGCAAGCAGGGCATTGTCATCACTGTTAGCAAGAGAGAGAGAGAGAGAGAGAGTATCGATCGACAGTCTCTCTCCAGAGGTGGAGAAAAGTGGTGGGAAGTGAGGTTGCCTCAGCCATACATTATGTAACTCCCGGCCTGTATCGCCGATTTTGACCATCCAAATGCTGTTTCCACTTGTTTTATTGTTGTAACAGGTTAATTTATAATCAACCTATAATAGGCGCATATGGATAAGTATTAATGCTATTTATGGTAAAATAACTATGTTAGTGATGGGAACAGCTCAAATACGTCAGCACAGGAGTGTGGTGTCTCATACCCCCCATGCGCACTTCAGAGGTTAATTGGTGGAGGCCCTTTTTAAACAATTAAATCGCCTAATAGTAGCCATAATATAATAGAAAAGACGTTGCCGGTACGGAAGGGGTTAATAGTGACAGAGAGCCAAATTCAAGATATGTTAAGAGTCAAAATGTCTGGACACAAAGAGTTTGACATGATGACATCTGACAATTTAGACATTTTATTTTCATTTGTCATATTGTGTTTACGGAATTGTTGGATTTTGTTTCTGACAAATTGGACATTGAATAATAATTTTGAATACAGTGTTTACAAAATTCTGTAGGGTATAGACTAGCCAATTCACATGCATTGGGCCAATAAGTAAGCTACAAAAAAAAAAAAAAAAAAAAAACGTCTAGTTGGATCAATATATTCAGTAACAAAATAAAGTGATATCATATTTATTAATCTGACTACTTAAGAGTTTTTTGTGGTTACTTTTCTTTTCTTCACATGCAAATTAGACCACCGTGTATGAATTGACGATTTGACCTGAGCTACAGTATAGTTATGTTCTAATTTTTATTATTTCAACTACAGTATTGTTATCTGTAGTCAAAATAAAGACAATACAGGTCTTAACATACACAAAAATAGCTTTGTTTAGTTTCGTTAAGCGTTTTATTCAGCTTTGTTTTTGTACCGTAGTAATATTTAATTCCTGCACTGTACTAGTTACAGTTTGTGTCAATTACTGGTTAAACCATTCATAAAAAAAAATAAAAAATAAAAAAAAATAAAATAAATAAACAACCAACCAAGTGCCACTGCTTTATTTTGACTTAGTGAATATTATTAAGTAATTGTCCAAAGATTTAATTATATGTTTCTGTACAGTACCAGGGTTTTGAGTTACTAGATTTGAATTTTATTTAGATATACTGTACTTTGAATGCTGTTATTTAGTTATACTGTACTTTGTATGTTATTTAGTAAAACTCTGAAGATTGTTCCTTTGAGTCAATTGATAACTTAAGTTCATTCAAACTACTCCCTGATTTTATCCAGTTTTAGAAGGATCTCATGGTCAGAAGTTAATAAAGACAATATTTTTAGTAATTTACATCAGTTTGTTTGGGATTTGCAGATAGGTTTGGGCAAGTAAAAGTTGAGTAACAAGTTTTTTGTTTTTTCCCGGCAATTCTGGTTCCGAATTACAGTTTTATATGATTTCAATCAATTACAATAAACTATCTTCAGCATACTTGCTGACATCAATGTAATTACATCCAAATATGTTGCGATGACGATAATTGTCAGAATAAAAAGTTTATGTTCATTAGACTTTAGTAGGAGTCACACTGTCCTGTCAATCCAATTCAATCCCTGGCCTGATCCAGTGCAGTTAGTCAGGATTGAACTTCTGGAGGTCCCTTCCCAAGCTGCATAACATTTTCTGGTAGCTGTGGTAAGTAGAAAAGTTGTGTAATTAACCCTTTCACACTTATGACGCAATTTTGAGCCTATTAGGGATACTTTAAAGCCTTTGTTACCATCAGGGGTATTTAGAAACCTTTAGTTTAGTTACTTCAACCTCTGCAGTTGTCTTTGAGTTAGCTGTGGGGAGAAAACTAATTTTGGAGAGGTAATTATAAGAGTGAGAGAACTCTACTTCTTATTGCTAATCTGGCAACCTCTGCGTCATAAAAGCGTGAAAGAGTTAAAAAGATGATCTAGAGGATACCGTATATTTTTCTTACTAGCACTTGTTAGTAATTGTGGCCTAGTGTACAAGTGGTCATTATAAGTAATGTCATTTAGCTTTATGTATCATAGGATAGATAATGCTGCAAGGTTGAACTGGGAATTGAGGTTATGTTATGTTTCCCTCTTTCCTTTGGTTCGAATCTTAATGCTTTCACCATTCTCTTCTCTTGTCCCTTTTCTGTGCTGTCCTTCCTCTCGTCATGATACATTATTTACATGTTTCTATTTTTTTTCTTTTCCTTCTTTCTCTTCCACTCAGGTTGTCCTTTTGCAACCTGTGTCCTCTGCCACCCTGGCTTGGATGTTAGTTTCCAATCTGATCATGTCTCCTTGGTTGCTTTTGTGGCCATAGTCACATCTTTGGCTGTTGTTTCTGACATGACTGTACCTGCATGTGATGAAGTCTTGGCAGTGTCTGTTTCATTGCCTAATCCTTCAAACCAACCCTATGAGGTTCTCTGCAGACTCAGGGCCATATTCGGAGTCATCATACTATTCTTCCTCTTAGTGATTACGATCCATCGTATATACCAGGCCTATGAAATAATAGTAGGCCTACTGTACTTGTATAATAAACTAAGTAAAGGAGATGTTTCATTCTGATTGGTCGGTCGTGAAGCTCCTAGCAAGGTAGCCAACATGTACAAACTGGAAGTCTGACTAAACCATCTATTTCATCTACTATGTGGTCTTGAATTCAGTCATTCAACAGTGTTCCCAATTAGTCGGGTTGTGTGTCTACTGAGAATACGGCCCTTGGTGACATGGTTAAACTGTTATATTACTAATACTGTAGTATAGGTTGGCACTGTAATCAATTACTGTACTCAGTTAGTTGTCATCCATGGGACCTGGGTAACTGAATCTGCAACATACCGTATAGTGCCACAATGCTTGAAGTGTCATCCACAAATTAATTCTTGCACACTACATACAGTACCGGTATTTAAATCTATATTGGATAGGTGTTTTAAAACTAGCATCTACATTATTGCAACCTTTTGAAGAAAATTGTCATCATTGCAGCACATAGCAAGCGGAACAAAAAGGAAATTGTGAAATTCATTTTTCTGGCAAATGGACATTGTTGTGTCCAATATTAATCTTCCTACCAAAATGTAAGTACTGTACAGTACAGTACCTGTACTCTATTACTTATTAAAGATGGTACTTGCCCGGGCGACCGAAGCCACTCCCAGGTTCTTGTGCCCCCAGGGGTTTGTTGTGGTGGTTTGGCTCCCAGAAACTGCTCCCCACTGTCGGCAGCCGGCTTTCCCCCCATCGTTCGGCGATTTGGTCCCCAGCCGGGAGGGTCGGCAGCCCCGGAGCTATCGGAAGAGATTGGATATCTCCGTCGTCGACACCTGCCCAGGATGCAACACGGCACCCCATACTATTAAACACATCATAGAAGACTGCATTCTACACAATCACTTACGCCAACAACATAATATACACTCCTTGAGAGCCCTGTGGGAAAGCCCAATCATGGCCATTGCCTTCCTTAGGGACTCGGGGCTATTCGGCCAGGCAGCGACAACAACAACAACAACAACAACAACAACTTATTAAAGAGATAATCTAGCAGTACTAGATACAATTGTTTATGGCTTGTTTATTGTTAAGCTTTTCTCTTCTATTTTTTTTCTTCTGAACACTGGTAATGATTAAACATGAGAGGCTAAGAAGCAATAGTTGTACAGTTTACAGAAACATGCTATAGAGTATGCGTGTGTATGTTACTTAATCATAATGATAATACAGGTAGTATTGATTTTCTTTAGTTTTTTACACAAGTAGTAAATTATTGTGGATTATTTTTTTAATTATATCTTATTTGGCTTAAGAAGTTGTCTTACCCTTTCCTCTGCTTACATTGCTTTTCTGTCTGTTTGTGCCCAGGTTTATCTGTTCTTATACACATACAATACAGACCAAAGTCAATACTAAGAAATTACTTGATCAGCCACTTCTAGACTACAGAAGTTGTCCAATAAGTACTTTATACATGGCACAGGGTAGAACATTTCTTGAGCCAATTCTACAGTTATCCATGTATCTGACTGTTACAGAACTACTTTTATTTTTGCTATTATGTATTTCTATTTGAGTATACAAAATCTAAATAAATTTGCAACCTTAAACTATTATTTTGATTATTAAAGTCTGAGTATTCCAGTTGTACAGTTTACTAATATAAACAGTAGCTAACAAATTATTTTGAACAATAATTTTGTAACAGATGGATGTGTGGGGAACTGTTCAGTACATACTCTTCTCCCTCAAGCGTGCAATCAGAATTCCCTATTGTGTTGGTTATCTTTAGTATTTCAGTCTATTCATTTATTTTGACAACCATAGTATCTACTCACACTTGCCTATTCACCTTAAATATGCATTTACCAGAAGTAATCTTCATTTACCTTGTATATTGAATATCATATTAATGTTCCTTAATACTTCCTAGAAGCCCTGACTTTGGTTGTCATCATCATTAATCTGACTTTGGTTGTGCTTTCAATAATGGCAAAAATCAAAGCATATGATGATGCTTCAGTTCCATAGTACTGTAGTTCATTTATTAATATTTAAGTTACTTATTTTCTTTTAATACTGTATTTAAGTTACTTATTTTTCTTAGGGTAGGCAATTCATAAGTGTGGTGCTCTTTATGATAAGTAGAAAGGGAATCTCTTAAATCTTTATTTGTTATTTTGACGTTGCTTTCAAGGGTACCTGTGGCCAAGACTTCCTACATTTCAGACTGTACACAAGTGAAGTATTAATTCTATAATATAAGAAATGAGGTTGTGAATATTTGTATTATAAACCATTTTGGAGCGGTAAGACTCTGGCTCTACAGTCGTAAGTTATATGGCTACACCAATTTGAATCTTTAAACCTTTAAAGTCAAGTTCTGTTTGGAATATTAGAAAGCTTTGTATTTTTTTGTTTTTTAATCTGATTCAAATGGGTGGGTAGCTATTAATACTCATGACTGTACATTTCAATTAAATTTATCATACAATTTAATTAACCTGTAGCTAAGAAAATTAGATGGAAAACATTACTTTAAAAATAGTGACTTGACTTGCATTTTATCTTTTGAGTCCCAAGTGATAAAGAGCTTTTCCAACAATTACAGCATGGGATACTTATAGAACAAATTGTATATATTTGTTTCTGTTTCAGGTCATATATATTTTACAGCATATTTGCGGGATAACAACTTACTGGATTGGATAATTTTACTTTCTCTATTACAGTACAGTATATACTATTTGATAGTATCCACATCTTGGATATTTTTGCTACAATATTTTAGTAGAGTTATTAGAATTACACATTAACTAGGTATGAACAAAATTTAACTACTGTATCTAAAACAACTCCCCATGTTTAAATCAGTTTTCAAAGACGGAAGTAAGATTAAGAAAATGTGTGTAATGAGCCATTGTTTATGTTAGCCACTGTTAATATAATTCTGCCCTTAAATTTATTATTGTGTTATTTAATGTAAAAGTAGGCTCCAAAATAGTTACTTACTATTCCAATATAATGGTTCCACTAGTATACATTGCAAGTACCTTATAGTCAGTACAGTACAGTCAAAATAGTTACTTACTATTCCAATATAATGGTTCCACTAGTATACATTGCAAGTACCTTATAGTCAGTACAGTACAGTCAAAATTAATAGCTTACCAAAAACCTTGATATTTTTAGTGAAATTTAGAAAGGGATTTTAACTCGAAATTTCTATGGCATTTATAGGTTATTAATACATAATGAATGTCAAGAAATAGTTATAGTAACTATAATTACGCAATTTATTAGCAAGATCTTTGGTGAACATTTGATTGTGACTGGTTGATTTGGTGTGTGTTGTGGCTGTGTGATAATACAGTACTAGTCATAGGTTTTGATGTGTGCTCCTTCACTTCTACGTACACTCGGTAGCCAAAGTTTCTCTCCACCTTTACTCCGAGTGATGTGAAAACCAAGGCTATTAAAGGATTAAACTGCCTCAACAACTATTATATAGGTGGAGGTGAGCAAGAAGTCAGGAGGCTTACATTTTTTAGTCGCTACTGTACACTCAGAAACAAGGTGTGAAGTATTTTTTTGCTTTTGATTGTACAGAATAGTCAGTCAATAGTCACAATACATCTCAATTTACATATTCTTATAAAACGAATGAATGTTCATATGTATGAAAAATAAAATCTTAAGTTGTGGAGATGTAACCTGATTTTTACTCGACTGTACCCCCAGTTTTGTAATATGATGGCCTATACCCTGTTCACTATTAGTAGAACTGAACTAGTTTCAACTTGAATGATGAGCAGTTACGAGCCAAGTTCCATATGGTAATTACTGTATATTTTATCGAACCTCTCCGTGAAGTCTGGGACCTAGGAATCTTTTGCAGAGGACCCTAAATGGGCCTGGGTCTCTGGGTCTTCTCCTGGGCGACCTAGATATGCGTGATTTATTTATTTTTTTTTTTGTTAACCCCTGTTCGGGCTCTGTCTCGAGTCAGCCACCCCCAGCTATGGGGTATGTGCCTGAGTATATACATACATACATATTACTGGAGAAAAGTGTATCTTATAAAGCATGTAATATGTCCCTTGAGATGCTTACACTTACTCTCTACTTGGGTATTGTCTAGGAGTACGTAATTATTAAAGGGTTCTAATATTTAGTAGATATGCTGGGTTCCCTCATACAGTACCATACAGTGGTCCCTCTCATTTAGCGAATTCATTAGTCTAGCCAAACCATCGCCAAAAGTGAATTTCGCCAAACGCGAATAGTACTTTAAATGGGAAAATTATCCATTAGTCTTTGACGAGGCCCGAGTTCACCCTTTTGGGCCTTTTCAAACCGCCCGCCATGCGCATCGTCGATCGCCGACACACTCGGCGCCGTCTGCTTACTCTGTTTTTAGAAGACATAGGCCTAGCCTATATATCTCCACAAAGAATTGACCTAACCTAGGTTAGATGTATATCAGGCAGCAGAATTCATTGTTATCTTGTGAATAGTCTTATTGATAAGGAATAACCACATAACCTTAGCAACAAGTTGCTAAGTCACTAGCTAGCCAGACCAAGAAATGGTCTAACCTAGCTTAGATATATATCAGGAGGCATAAATCACTTTTACCTTGTGAATGGTGAAGACTAGAATTTTCTATACCAACTGTTTTTCGATTGAGCAAAATAATGAAATTGGTTTTGGATCCGTGGTCACTTCTTTGATTAATTATATTTATCGATTGGGCCCCTGAGTCAGCTGATGCGCGCGTGTGTTTGTGTGTCGCAGACTGTTCGGCACAATAAACAAAGCAAAACAAGAGATATGAGGTTCACAAATCGGTTTGGTCAAGATTACTCTGTTAATATACGTTTATGAAATATACCTGGGATATTCTCGCTATCCAAGCAGCTCAGTTAGGGTTTTGTGAGTAGGCCTAAGCCTATCTATAGCCTAGCCTCGGCCTAAGAGTAACTCTCAATACGGCGCTCTACTGTAGCCTACATGAAACATTAACAGCAATAGAAAAGACAATAGATAATAGATAACAGATTTTATTTACCATGAATTATTTAGAGTTAGGCCTGGTGAGACTAGCTTGCGGGCGGCGCATTCTGGGCCGACGCCATTCCGTGACGTCAGCATTCTCGCCAAAAGTGTATTTGAAGCGCCAAATTCGGATTCTGGTACCATATCCAACCTATCGCCAATACTGTGTTTCGCCAAGCTGAAATCCGCTAAACGCGAGGGACCACTGTAGTCTAATAACAATATATTAATCACAGCATTGGGAACATATTTATGTTCTATTGATATTCTAACTTTTCATCCCCATAACAATTGATCAATATTAACAGTTAGTTGAAGAAGTGTCTTAGACCACTTCATTAGCATTCAGCCTGATGCAGACCTATAAGGTCTGCGCCATGACGATGACCCCCTGCGTTTTGATGAGCCGTGGGCTTTCCGGCAGTCATCTTTCTTTGAAAGATCATTCTCTTACATGGCTCCAAGGTTATATAACAGACTACCACTGACCATGAGACAACTAAGTTCTGTTGAGTGCTTCAAGAGACAACTTAAGACTTTTCTCTTTGTAAGAAGCTACGATCTCGAGAGGGGTGTCATCATGGAGGGTTATAGGGTGTAAGCTATTTTCCGCTGGCTGGGTAATAATAATAATAAAAACTATTTGTCTACAGCCTACTGGGCAGAAGCCCTCATAAGGCTGGGGAGCTGGTGGCTGGGTGATGCGCATAGTTTTTTTTTTTTTTTTTTTTTTTTTCGAGCGCCAGTGAATTCTGCGGAAAAATTGGCGCTTGTGAGAAATAAGTAACATGCTTATTATTATTATTATTATTATATTTAATAACTTAAATATTTATGATGCTTTGCTTTGCGTGTTTCCTGATGAAGTATCCTGTGTGACATTTTCAAGCTGTGCGAGTATATTTCATCAATATATAAGTACTGTACAGGTATTGTGATATGTAAAAATATAGAGCTGTTCTTTAACCCTCTCAACTAAATAGTTTGACATTATACAAAATAAATAATGAAAGCACAGTTGGCCAAACAAATCAAGTCTGTTATCATTAGTGTTTACTTGCAATTCACTGTGCAGTTGTAATGTTTGCCAGGTGTTGAATAAAGCCGGCACTCTATCACACAAGCGCTTTTTCCCTTAACTTATGTCATCTACTCTGGCCATGAAGCTTATGAGGTAAAGTTTTCAAAATAATATCAAAATTATTCCATCTTAAGTCTATTTTCCGATACCAGTGCAAAAGATCCCAGAAATGTTGCCAGTAAACCCTTGACCATGGAAAAATGATAATAAACTCACCCCCTAAATGATTTTTAAAAAATTGTCCGATTGAATAGGTTAAAAGCTACTTGGTACTGAATCATCGTTTATTTGGCCAACTGTACAGTATCAGAGTGGGTGGGTTAAAAAGAGCAATAATGTGATAAAAGGCAGTTTTGCCTTCTCATCATTATGTAATCAAAGTGCTTCAGATGAAGTTATAGATGGTGTAATATATTATTTCAGTGCAAAATACCAAAGTTTAACTGGTAACATTACTGTACATCATTTATTTTCACAGCAGCAACTCAAATGATAAGAAAGTAGAAGAGAATACATGAAACCTTGGGGCACCAAGTTTTAGGCACTATAAAATTGGGGCACCGTTAATATTGGGCACCACGACACTTCTTTGTGGTGCCCAAGTGTCATACTGCTCAAAATGTACGGTGCTCAAATTTCCTATTGACCAAGTTTCTAGTGCCGAAAACTCAGTGCAAAGCTTTCCGGAGCCCAAGTACAGTATCATAAACTGGTAGAAGCAGTAACGGTAATAATCTAAAGCAAGATCTGTGACACTAGTACTACCACCGCTACTAATGTGTATGAACTGAATATATCATCACAAAAGATATTACTGGAAGAGGCTATGTACAGTAATTGAGATAAATAGGAATGGTGCATCTTTCACCTATTTAACATTTTAGACAGTAGGCTACTACTGTACTCTAACCCGTAATTATTACATCAAATGGAAAGAAAAGTTAGTTCTTATGTTTATGTTTGGTAATGAAAACATCTTTTATCAACTAGATCCTTTTACACAAATTGGTCTCAAATAAGGAGGATTTACATGATCTGTTTTCTTCATTTTTTTTTTTTTTCTAAAGCCATGATTAGACATCTCTTATATTTAACTACTGTATTCTTATAATTACTGTATATCACCTTTAGTGATGGACCTTCAATCTAGTTGCAGATATCGGTGCAGAAATTATCTCCAGATGTTGATGAAGTTGTGAATCAGGTGGTCACAAATAGTCCTGGTGTAAATCCACCTTTACTGATGCTGAAATATAAAATATATTTCCTTGTGAGCAGTCAAAGCTTTCGCTGATGGTGAGAGTATAAATCCAGCTAGCACTGAGTTTGTGCATTGGACGATGACAGGAATAGTCCTAATACTGTACCTTACTATTCTGGGAAACCGACTGTAGTAATTTTTAAATTTTAGTATTATTATGTTCCCTCCACCAACCGACTTTATTCCTAAACTCAATTAATGAAATCAACAAATACATGTGGCAGTCCAGGGATTCGAACCTAGGATGCTCACACCGAAATTCAGTGCATTTATCCATTGCGCTACGAAGACAGTTAAAGAATGGTGGACAAGCCTACGATTTTATTATGCAGTTTCGAATCCTGCATATCAATCTAAGCATGTACATTGTACACACATTCCAACTGCGCTATCATAGGTTATGGATAGATGAATGGAAGGAGTAATTAATGGGGCCTTAACCCTAAGGAAGGCCTCTATAAACTACCCCTGAACCTGAATGAATTATTATGTTCCCTCCACCAACTGACTTTACTCCTAAACTCAATTAATGAAATCAACAAATACATGTGGCAGTCCAGGGATTTGAACCTATATTAACTGTCTTGGTGGTATAATGGTTAAGGCGTGTATGTTCTGTATGTGGTGTACTGGGTTTGAATCCCCGGAGGATCATATGCTTTCATTAATTTCATTGGGAGTTATTGGTGGTAAGAACAATATTAGTTAATAAGAAAGGTCATGCTAACTGTCCAAATTAATTAACTTTTAATATATTATTTATATTTTATTATCACAATAACAAGTTCATAATTTACTGTGTGAACTTAACAAACACTTACCAGTAAAACAAAACAATCTATACAGCAATTAACAGATTAACTTGCTCCTGTAGTAATAGACACCCTATGATGATGATGCAGTTTTTACCACCATACACTCCACCCTATGTGGTGGATTGTGTTCTTTTATTTCATAAATTTGATTTTAGTAAGCGTTGTTTCCACATAGCAATTTTGATTTGTTATTTTGCCTTTGTATTGTCTTTGTCAAAGTTTTGGGTTGTTTAGTTGCAAGTTTTACATTTTCTATCTATATATATCTATTGCCTGACGCCGTGATCCCCGAAGGGGTGGCCACGAACGAACCGCCCCCATGCACCTCTGTCCCCAGTCAGTCGACGCCCCTCCCCCCAACCGGCACCGCCCTCGTTCATGTACTTCCTCACTCCATCCTTCCACCTCATATTCGGTCTACCTCTCCCTCTCTGTCCCTCCACCTCGCTCTCGTACACCCTCTTAGTCATTCTCTCGCTTTCCATACGTTCCATATGGTCAAGTTGTTCCTTTTCACACTTTCCAGCACATCTACCTCCACACCACACCTCCTTCTTACTTCCTCATTAGTCTATCTATCCCTCCATGTAACTCCGCACGCACTCCTTAACCTCTGAAGTGCGCATGGGGGTAATTAGACACCTCTCCCTGTGCGCATGTATTTGAGGTGTTTCCGTCACTAAAATATTCATTGTACCATTAATAGCATTAATACTTAATCATATGCACCTATTATGGGTTGATTATAAAGGTATTAACCTGAAACAACAATAAAACGAGTGAAAACGGCGTTTGGATGGTCAAAATCGGAGATATAGCCCGCGAGTTGTATAATGTATGGGTGAGGCAAGCTGCTTTCCTGCCAATTTCCCCCAAGGCCACTGAGACACAGTCGATCGATACTCTCTCTCTCTCTTGCATTCGCTTGCTATCAATGATGACCACACCCTGCAACCGGATTTCTAATGTTAGCACGAAAATATACCTCAGAATAAGGGAATAACAGGAAAAATAGGTGATAACTGAAGGAGAGGAGGAAAGTGGGGAAGGAGGGGAGGTAGAGGACTGAGATTTTGCATGGCCCAGGGGCCAAATATTTTTTTTTTTTTTTTTTTCCAATGTCAAAAGTTGATTTTTTTTTTCTCTGACTCTTAAGAGTCTCCCCGCAGTCCGCCGGGGGAACTCTTAAGAGTCTCCCCGCAGTTCCCGGGTTAAGTAATTCATTTCCACTGCTCTTACTCTTGGTCTGAGTCGCTCAACCAACGTCCATGCTTCGCTTCCGTAAGTCAGTGTCGGGATTACCACACTGTCATGCAAGGACTTCTTCACTTCCATACTGACCACCCTATTTCTTGTTACTGCTTTTAGCGTTCCTACAACCCTCTTCCCCTGTTGTACCCTCTCCCGCACTTCTTCATCCATAGTCCCATCTTTACTCAACACACTGCCCAGATACTTAAAAGAGTTGACGATCTCCATAGCCTGACCGTTCAGCTTCACCTCACACTCTGTGACTTCACCCCTTTCGAAGACCATAACCTTGCTCTTCCCCGTATTTACCTTCAAATTCCTTTTTTCGCACACTGTTCCAAACTCATTTACCAGACCCTGCAACTCCCATTCATTATCACTCATCAGAACTGTATCATCCGCAAACAGCAGTATAGGTAGCTTCCACTCAATTCCCTCCCTTTTCAGCGATACACCAACATCCACTGCTCTTGATAGTATTTCTTTCATGACTCCATCCATATATACAGTAAACAACCACGGGGGACATCACACACCCCTGTTTCAAACCAACATTCAGGCCAAAGAACTCGCTCTGCTCACTCTCCACGTACTGCCGCCTTTGCACCCTCATACATGCTTTCAGCAACTTGCCCTCTACTCCGTATATTCTTAGTACTTTCCACAAACCTTCTCTATCCACTCTGTCCTAGGCCTTCTCCAAATCCATAAAGGCAACATACACCTTTTGTTTCTTCTCCAGATACTTCTCCACAACACAATTCAGGGTAAAAATCTGATCTACACATCCTCTTCCCTTCCTAAAACCTCCCTGCTCATCGCCTATCCATTTCTCCGTTCTCACTCTCACTCTCTCAATCAGCTGCTCGCTTGGTGTAGTGACTAGCGTCTCGGACTTCCACCCAGAAGGCCCGGGTTCGCGCCCACGCTCGGCGCATTAAAGATTTTTCACAAGCACTGAGTCGTTACCATCCCTCATGAGCAAAGGGATGGGGTAGTAGTACAGGACCCCAATGGAAATACGCCTAATCGACCTTATTGAGCTATCCTTAGCTAGCTTAGCATGCGCTAGCTTTAAGAATTATTATTATTATTATTATTATTATTATTATTATTATTATTATTATAATTATACCCTACTGTATACCTTCCCTACTACGCTTAGAAGACATATTCCTCGGTGGTTACCACACACTCCTCTTTCCCCTTTGCCCTTATATAGGGGGACTATTATGCCAGTCTTCCAGTCATCGGGTGCACTCCCCTTCTCCCATGCTAGTTTGCACATTTTCCATACCCATTCTATCACTATCTCACCACCATACCTCAACATTTCCCCACACACTCCATCTGTTCCTGGTGCTTTCCCCAACTTCACTCTTTTCATGGCTTCCCACATTTCTGACCTCCTGATCCCCACCTCCTCCTCCACTACTTCTCTTCTTCTCCCTCCCATACCATATCCAGCTATGTTTGCTGGCTCTTCATTCCTTACATTTAGCAACTCACTGAAGTACTCCCTCCATTTTACATTTTACATTTTAATTAAATTAATAAATGCTAAGGATATGAATTACCATTAATCTAAATTGGTGTTTTGTAACTAAATTAACTAATAAATAGTTCAGCCATTGATCATTACATTGCTATTATCGTCAATACTGTAGTGTCTTAAACTAGACCAGCTCTGCATCAAATATATTAACCATTAGCTACAGAATCATAGGCCTAGTACCTTGCAATTTTTTTCCCACAATTATAATATAGAAGAAAATTAAACGGTATATCAGTGCCTCAATGTTACTGCAAGTCCTGCACCTGCCACTTTTACATGACTGGAGTGCAGTGTTGTTAACTTTGTATTTGTTTTCAAGCAGTGTGTAGATGGGTTTACATAGGTTTTTTCTGCAACTTTTGATCCGTATATGAGTGAAAGTGGTGTGGGGTGGGAGGAGGGGTGCCGGCAGATGATTAATTTGTGGCCATCCCCTCAGGCATTGAGGCATCTGGCAATAAATAGATATAGTGATTGATACTTGAACTTTATTTTGGCAACATTTTGGAACTATTTTGCACTTGTATCAACAGCTGGACTGAAGATAGACTATTATAAGTGACAGGATTCTTAAAATAGTTGTGGAAAAGATGCTCATGTAAATCCACCATTATAGAGCTATAATTATTATTATTATAATGTGTGTGTGTGTGTATATATACCTGTACGGTATATATAAAATACCAATTATATATTTTTGGCTGAGATGTGACATTTCAATAGTTGTTTGTTTAAAGTATGATTCCAAAAAGAAAGAATTTTGTTAGAAGTATGATTTATTTAGTTTGATGATTTATAGTTTATGAATGAAACTTTCACTCGTTGATATGGGAATAATATAGTAACAATGTGTTTCAATACAAAACTTATCTTAGTAAGTCCTTGTTCTATATTTAATATACAGTACTGTACACAGCGAATATAATGTCAAATGAAGACCAATTAATTATATACTGTATGGTATATTGGACCATAAAGAGTTCTTTTGTTTTTTTATCCACTTATTGTTCAGTACTATTTGAACCATTTACTTGCGAGAGCAGAGCAGACTGGAGAATGCATTAAGCCTTTAGTAAGATAAAAATTTGACTATATTACAAATATGGCCATGCTAATTGTCCAAAAAAAAAAAAAAATATATAAAAGTATTAACACCTTACGAGTGGGCTAGGCGGTATATTTGACCGTGCCGCACAGCGTTTTTTTTTTACCATAAATGGGGTTGTTTCCATGCTCTTTTTCATGCATAAACAAGACCCAGAGCGTAATACAAGTATGTATCCCTGAAAGGGCGTAAATTGAGCTTTCCAATGACACCCGAACCATCCTTCTACGATCACTGGTTGTCTTGCAACGATCGTGCAACCGAAGGGCAAAATCGCTAAAATATGGTAATTTCTTTATATAATTACGTATGTAGCGAGGGAGTGAGGGTGGATGTAAGTGGAGTAAATCTCAGTAGGTCCACGGCGGCCGTGGCGAGCGGTCATGAGGTAACCCATGCTCCAGTCACTCGTCTCTCTCTCAGAGCCAATATTGCGCCAAAATTGCACTCGGACTTAAGGCGGGCCCCGCCACATAATCCAAATTTTCGATACGGACTTAAGTCAGGCCCCGATCTTTAACCCTCCAGCCCCGGAAGGGCTCTTGAACGCCCATAAAAAACACACCCGAGCTACCCGGAAGGGCTCTTAATCCTCGGAACCCGGGTGTTTTGGCCGAAAAACGTCTAGGCTAGGCTACCGTATATGTGTTAATCTGACTGCTTCCCGCATTCCCGCGCATCCCCAAGCGTAGCTGTGTTATTTACCTGTAGAATGGCATTAAGTAGAGCTCTCTAAGTCAACTGGTTGAGTTGTGATGATGATTTCATTGGAGATAACTTTATGGCCAAAACAGCCACTTTACACTACTTTTCGATACTTAACAACAACATACAGGCACACACGAACAAGCGACGCTCTCCTTCTTGTGGCCGGAGATGCGGGGCGTCGGTCCAGCCGGCTGTTGTTTACATGCGTCGGACCGACGCCTCGCACACGAAGCTCACAGGCTTTCAACCACTGGGCATTCAAGAGCCCTTCCAGGTACCTGTTATATGCTTTTTTATGGGCGTTCAAGAGCCCTTCCGTGGTGAGAGGGTTAAAGACCCATGAGCTCAAAGCCTGTAAGCTTGGTGTGCGAGGCGTCGGTCCGACGCATGTAAACAACAGCCGGCTGGACCAACGCCCCGCATCTCCGGCCACAAGAAGGAGTGCGTCGCTTGTTCGTGTGTGCCTGTATGTTATTGTTAAGTATCGAAAAGTGTAAAGTGGCTGTTTTGCCATAAAGTTATCTCCAATGAAATCATCATCACAACTGAACCAGTTGACTTAGAGAGCTCTACTTAACGCCATTCTACAGGTACGAAACACATCTACGCTTGGGGATGTGCGGGAATGCGGAAGCAGTCAGAATAACAAAGATATGGTAGCCTAGGCGTAGACGTTTTTCGGCCAAAACACCCGGGTTTCGGTATGGAATACATAGCCGGGGCTGGAGGGTTAAGGGTTAAAAGACTTTATAAAACTTTAAAACAAACTCAAAAGTTACTGTTCAAATTAATATAACTAACTCATTAAAATTTAAAACTATCGAAACGGCAACACACTAAACAAAATTATAATGTAAAACTTGCGAAATAAACAAACCAAAACTGGGACGACACAGTATAAAGACCCCTCTGAATGGGAACTGCCTTGTTGTGGTGAGGGGGGGGGGACTTTGTATCTATGATCCGGGAGGCGATGCAGGTTGGGTGCTAGGCCCCCTCCCTCTCTCTTGAGACGGGGATACCACCCCTCTTGTTTCGGCTTGTTTCTAATCTCACCATCGAATATGTCGACCCCTAAATGGATTTAGCCTCTGATTCTGACCGTCCTATTACTCCTGCTTCAAACCTACATTCGGAATCCTCGTCCTTCCCACTTATTGACACGTTTGGTGACGTCTTCCGGAGTTCTCTCCCATCTTTGGACTCCATGACTAGTCACGCATCTCGCCCTATTACAAGACCTGAGTCATCACCCTCATCGACACCTTCGTTAGCCTCCTCACAGGTATTAGAAACGTGTACCACTACCAACTCTACTGTTCAGGTGTCAACTACTGCAGCTGTCCGGACTCATGTGGTGACGCCGGCTCCTCATCCGACTTCCTTGGCATCCTCCCACTCTGGCCGTCTTGCCGATGGTGTCCTCCGTGGTACCAACGTGAGTTAGACTTCACGTAGCCATCTGGTCACACTACAGGCTTTTGTTCGGCCCAACTCCAACTGTCGCCGCCCTAAATATCACCCTGATCCTACCTTCGTCCATTTTGACACATTATTTGGTGACGGCACCTGGCCCAGATATCTCGTCCTTACTCCTGCTGTTCCGATGCAGAAGTGGGTTCGTGAGTATGAACTCCTTCAAGTATATTCTACCCGAGATATGACCATCCGCCCTCTGGATCCCCGCAGCTGGCTTATTGAGGCTACTGTGGAGGGCCAGTCAGTTGCTTTCCAAGCACTCACGTCTTTAGGGGATATACAGGTCACTGTTAACCCCTCAGACCCGGTTGGGCTCTGAGGCATCCATAACAAACACGGCCCGCGCAACCCGGACGGGCTCTGAGGCTCCGAGTGCTTGCGTACGTGCTTTCGAATGGCGCGCGTAAATTTTGGTGTCGTGGGTGGTAGATGGCGCCACCACACGTGAACTACGCCACAACAACAGTCTCTACCCCGACGCCATCATGGATAGTACGCCAAAAAGTGATTCCGTTGTGTCCGATACCGTGCTCCCTACGACGCCCGCCCAAGCTCGTCGCGTCTTACGCAGACGCCACCGCCTAAATGTGTTATATCCCGGAGGTATTGAGGAGACATTGAGAATTTATGAGCGTGCTGATGCACAGTATAATGTTGATGATGAAGGCAGTGATAAATCGGCTAATTATCAGTCGAGTGATTATGGCGATGACCGTGACAAAGACGCTCAATTCATGGGAGTGAACATGAGAGTGATGAAGGTGATGTAGCAGCTTTCGCGGAAGCTGTTTTAGCTGAAGACAGTGAAGTGGGGAAAGTGAGTGAGTGGGAGAGTTCAAGGTCACTCCAAGTTTCAGTTGAGTGACACGACTCCATGCCCTTCGCCAGCTAAATCGCCTTTCAAGCTACGCTTTTATAAGAAGCAGGTACTTGAAAAGGCGGCCGCGGCAGCCAGGGAAGAAGCCAAAAGACTTGGTGAGGATGAGACTGTGAGTGAGGGTGAGCGTGGTGACTCATCTCGCCCGCCATTGTCTCCCTTATCTACCCAAGCCACCCAAGATGACCCGGGCACCCCGCATTCTTCCCCACCACCCCCACCACTGCCAAGGGTTGAGGACCCCCCACTTTCGGCCTATTTGCCTCCTAGGTCCCCCGACAGGAGACATACTGCTGCCGAAAAGGGGAAAGGCAGGAAATATGTGAAAAAGGGACAGAAAACTAGGTGGGCTTTGTTCGAGGCTCCCGCGGCGTCCACCCATGCCGGCCCCAGCCATACGCCCCCGCAACTTTCCCCACGGTCCTCCCCACCTCTCCAGCCGTCAACATATGTTCCTGACGAAGTCTTTGAGCTCGCATCACCAATACCTGGGCCTAGTGACAGTGAAACATTGCTTTCTGCCACTCGTCGCAGGCCAAGGAGCCCAGGACCTCGGGGGGACATAGCCTCAACTGCCACTCCTTCCCCCCCTCGCCCCTCCCGCACGCCGCCCACGCATCACTCGTTCCCCGCCAGATTATGTGGGGGACACTGACGATGAAGGGCACCTCTCAGAAGACTCTGGCCATGACTATATAGGTCTACCGTCAGGGCAAGATGACCACTCTGACGACGACGAATATATGGACATGGACGACCCTCAACCCATCCGCTCCGCCCGGGGGCGTCGTGCTGTGGCCCGCCCTGGCCGCCGCCCTGGCCGCCCTAGGGTGCGCGCCTCCCGAGTTGGCCGTGGGCGTGCTGGGCCACCAGCTGGAGCTCCTCGTCAGCGTCGCCAAGTCCCATTCTACGTTTTTCAGTGGCAAGACGTGGCTGACGGGGAAGATTACAACCCTGATGTACCAGCTTTTGATGAGATACAGGAGGGTTCAGGAATTACCACCAATTTTTCCGCAGGCCCCAATGCTCCACCACATAAGCTTTTTGAGGCCTTTTTTGATGAGGAGGTTATCGGATTTGTCATCAAGGAGACAAACAAGCAGCACCAATTCCAGGTCCACTTTTTTGACAAGGTGACCAAGGGCCCATGAGGCAGTGGACCGACGTGACTCATCACGAGTTCATGGTCTTCCTGACACTCGCCATGCTAATGCCTCATGTCAAGAAGCATAGGTTGCCTGACTATTGGATCACCAATGATCTCATATCCACCCCTGAATTCAGGAAATATATGTCTCGCGACCGGTACCTTGACATCCTCGCAGCGCTTCATCTTGTCACCAACACCGACGTCCACAAGCCAGACAAGCTGTGGAAGATTAGGACGTTGTACGAGATGATGCGACACCGTTTCTCCTCCTACTTCAAGCCCTTCTGCAAGGTCGTCATTGACGAGTCTCTTGTGCTGTTCCGGGGAAAGCTCAGCTTCCGGCAGTACATCCCCTCAAAGAGACATCGCTTTGGCATCAAATTCTTTGTGCTGTGCGACTGCCGAACTGGCTATGTCCTGGACTTCCTGGTCTACAGCGGGAAGGAAGAGGACGTGCTTGTGGACCCCCTCATTGGCTTTGGCGGAGCAGTGGTGCAAGCCATGATGGACCGCTATTTCCACAAGAATCACGTCCTCTACACGGAAAATTACTACACGTCCCCCACTCTCTCAAAGTACCTCCATGAGCGCAAGACGGGGACTGTAGGCACAGTACGAGGAAGAAGGAAGGGCATGCCACCTTTCCCTCCAAAGACCAAAAAAAGGCGATGTGTTCAGGAAGAAGTCGGGGCCCATTCTGGCTATCCACTGGCACGACCAGCGGAAGGTCAACCTCCTGACCACCGTCCACAAGGGGGAAATGGTGGAGACTGGCAAGGTGGATCGCCGCACCCAGGCCAGGGCGACCAAGCCCGATGCTGTCATGGACTACAACATCAACATGAGGCTGGTGGACAAGTCCGACATGCAGATAGGCTTCATTGACTGTCTGCGTACCTCGTGCAGATGGTACAAAAAGTTCTTTCTGCACATGGTGGACATGTCCATTCTGAACGCTTACAACATCTACAAGCTTCGGAATGAGAACACACCCAGGAAGTTCAATAGCCTGCGGAGGTTCCAAAAGCAGGTGTTGAAGGAGCTCCTGGAGAAGTATGCTACGCCACAGAGGGTAGTGGCACATGCTGGGCCAGCCGCTACTGACCGCTTGCACTGTGCATATTACATGAATATGCACAGGCTCACATAGCAGCAGGAAGAAAGCAGCAGAAGCGGTGCCATGTCTGCTACAACACCAGGCTGAGGGCGAGGTCAGATAAAAAGTCCACCCTGGAGTGTGTGGAGTGCAAGGTGGCACTCTGTGCTGAAGGGTGCTTCTTTAATAATAATAATAATAATAATAATATTTATTCAGTTAGCAATTTACAGATTTGGTACCACATAGTTTGTTACAAATATGACATATACCAGCCTTGCATAATTCCAACTAAGGATAGCCCAATAAGGCCGTTAGGCGTATTTCCATTGGGGTCCTTGTGGGATTAGGTTAGCTGGGGAAAAATGGGGAGGATAAAGAAATAGATACTTTAGAGAAAGTATTTCTAGGGGGTTATTTTAAGATACCTTACATCCTATAGTAAATATCAGTAATCCGTAACCACTCCAAGCAGGAGTTCTAATAATCATAGTGAGAGTACCAAAGACAGTGACAATATGTATATATATATAGGCAAAAAGTGGAAGTAAAACAATTTATTGTGATACAAAAGTCATGTATTATGAGAAAATTGATACAAATACAATTACACCATAATAATATGTGAAAGTGACACATATGTATATAATAAGTGACATTCATATGATTAGAACCTATAGAAATATATAAATCAGTGAAAAAAGACAATAAATTGTATATAAAACGTTTACAAAGCATATAACTAAGTGGAAGTGACACAAGACATAATATTTGATGGCCAAAGTATAATAAACACCTGTGATAACGAATAATCAGTGCCTAATATAACAATAACCTACCTCAATTACTAATAAAACGTACGGTATCGAGTGAAAATGAGCATTATCAGTGACAGTGACACTCTAAAGCATATTTACCAAAGTGAAAGTGACACAAGACCTAATATTTGATGGCCAAAGTATAATAAACACCTGTGATAACGAATAATCAGTGCCTAATATAACAATAACCTACCTCAATTACTAATAAAGCGTACGGTATCGAGTGAAAATGAGCATTATCAGTGACAGTGACACTCTCTAAAGCATATTTACCAAAGTGAAAGTGACACAAGACTTAATATTTGATGGCCAAAGTATAATAAACACCTGTGATAACGAATAATCAGTGCCTAATATAACAATAACCTACCTCAATTACTAACAAAGCGTACGGTATCGAGTGAAAAAGAGCAATATTAGTGACAGTGATACCCTAATACACATACTTTATATAATTGGCCTCAAAATAACTATAAAAATATCAAATAAACATCAAATTCTCAATATCAAACACTAAAATTGTCTAAGGGAGGTAAACACTGGCGCGACGAGTGGCTTGGTGCGTGGTAGCCGAACGCAGGAAGAATTTTCCGCCGAAAATCACTCTCCTTCCCGCGCTCGCCATTATGCAACCACTGGGGCTAGAGACCTCTACTCAATGGCATTCTACAGAGGAAGGTTTGTGCAACATTTTAGTTTTTTATTCATAACATTAAATGCCCTATTTATTGAGTTACAGGTGAGTTAACATAGCCCAATAATCGTCAAAACACCCGGTACCACAGTACAGTCGCGAGCTAGAGGCCCCGGGTCTGGAGGGTTAAAATACACAAATTCCTCAACTCCATCCAGGGATCCGTTGTCCTCCCAAGTTCTGACGACCGACCTACACCCGACACTTTACTTGCGTCCCTTCAGATGCGGGGTTATCCCTGCACTGACGTTAAGGTACATGAGCGTGGTCACCATTCCTCAGATCGTTCCCTTTCCATTGCCACCTTGACAGTTTACGGAAAATCTTTACCGGATAAAGTTATCATCATGGGTGAGAGCCGTGACGTCTGGCCATATGTGCCTCCACCCCTTCAATGTTAGAGGTGCTCCTCTTTCACCCATCCCACAAAGGCCTGTACGAACAATCCAGTATGTGCTTATTGTGGGTCAGCTGACCATGAGACCAAATGGAATTGCGGACCTGCTCATTGCATCAATTGTGGAGGCGATCATCATGCTCGCTCGAAGACCTCCGAGTTTCATGTGTATAATACCGAGCTCAAACTGCTCAAGATTCGTTTAGGTTATACTGTCCCTCGTGCCAAACGCGAACTTGCTGTGCGAGGGGTCCATGATTCTGCCAAGCGGAACCCCTATAGGACTATTTATTACTCTACGCTCCCTTGGGTCTGGCACTTCTGCTCTTCCACCTACTACTTCGGTTGCTCCCGACTTACCACCTACCACTAAGCCCGACATGCCATCGTCTTCAAAGACTCCAGCCGTGACGCGATCAACTTCTGAAGCTCTGGTGACTTTGACTGCGCCAGTCTCCTTCCCAGCTCCATCGACCACTACCTCCGTCCCTACTGCGAGACCCTCTCCCTCTATGTCTACCCTATCTAGTACCTCCATAGCGATATCCGCCCCTCCGTCAGCTTTTGTTAGTACCTCAAATCGCCTTGCCTTGCTCTCTGATGAGGAATGTCCATCACCTACTGACTGTAGTATGGACCTTTCTCCTCTCCAATTGTCCCCAAATAGACCTCCTAGACCCTCTAAACGCAAAGCTTCCAGTCCCTCCTCTCCCTCCCATGCTTCGCCCTCCACCCGGTCTTTACCTCAACGTACCCGCAGACACTCTCTCACCTCAGTCACATCATCTCCGTCTGTGGTGTCTGAGCCTCAACCCACTGCCTTGTCTGTCCCAGATGCATCTATGGTCACCCAGGCTACTTTAGACGACAATGCTCTAGTTTCTACATGTCCACCTCCCTGTCCCTCTGGGTACAAATGCACTTCATGTTCACGATCCATTAGAGCGCCGTCATCTCTTGAATCTCACCCTACGTCTTGCTGTTGCCATGCTTGTTTCATCCATGCATGCCGCGGTGCACCCAACACTAGCCGGGCAGCCCTGTCTGTTGTGGTAGCCTACTAGATTTCCTGACCCAAGAACTGCATGGCCCAGACTCCCTTGCGGGACATGCTGTCAGTTGCCTCTGCGCCCATCACTTGCGCCGGCGCCGTGATAATACCACCTTAACGCAAGAGGCTTTCGTTTCTAAGATCGCTGCCTCCTTTAATTTTTGTGGTTCTCAAGGTGATGCCTCTGTCTTACCACAGTCAGACCATCCCACTCCCTCCATGTCTTCCACTGATACCGAAAATGTCCACCAATACAGGCACAGAACTAACAGTTCTGTTAACCTTCACAATCTAAAACCTTTAACATGATCTTTCAACCTTACATTGTACATTGGAACGCTAATGGACTCTCCGCTCGGCTGCGCCATGGGGAGGTCCAACGTCTCCTCAAACTGTACTCTCCGATGTGCCTTAATTTGTCTCCAACATGTGAGGCTTTGTGCTGATACGATCCTTAATTATAAATTAGTGAGCCGTTCATTGTCGCCTGGCGATGAGTACGGCACCGCCATTTATGTTCACCCTAAGTTTACTTTTACTGTACTCCCGCTTCGTTCTCCATACCTATAATATTCTGCGATTCAAATCTTTATACTGTAGTGAGTAATGTCTATAATCAACCCTCATTTCAGTATGACCTATTCCGTCTTCGCTCTTTCCTCGATAGTTTCCCACCTCCTCTCCTTTTTGTTGGCGATGTTAACGCCCACAGCCCTGATTAGGATTCCTCATGTACTGTAGCCGATGTCCCTGGTTCCCACATTGCTCAGCTTTTAGATGGTACAGTACCATGTGCTGCCTTAATGAGGAAGATATTCCAACCTTTTTCTCTAAAGCACATGGTACTTTCTCATCTGTTGATATAACTCTGTTCACCCGCAGTAGTCAATCAATTCAGCTGGCATGTCTTACACGACCCGTACTCTAGCGATCACTTCCCCGTCCTCATAACTAGAATATGCTAGAATAAGAAGGGCTATAGAAAAAATGAATAGAAGTAAGTCACCGGGACCGGATGGGATACACCCAAGAATCATAAAGGAAGGAGGGGAGATGTTAGTAGAGCCATTGAAAATGTTATTTGAGGTATCGTTTAATACAGGACAAATCCCGATGGACTGGAGAGAGGCGAACATAACAGCTATATTTAAGAAGGGAAAGAGAAATGACCCAGGGAATTATAGACCAGTCAGTTTGACAAGTGTTGTGTGTAAACTAATGGAAACGGTAATTAGAGAAGGAATAATGGATCATATGAAGTCAAACCAACTTTTCAGTGGGAGACAGTTCGGATTCTTGCCGGGGAGGTCGACGGTACTACAGCTAATTAAGGTGGTAGATGATTGGATGCAAATTCTAGATGATGGTGATGTAATAGACGTGGTATATTGCGATTTTATGAAGGCCTTCGATAAGGTCCCACATAAAAGGTTAATAGAGAAAGTTAGAAGCTATAATATAGGGGAGAAATGTGTGAAATGGATAGAAGCCTTCCTGAAAGATCGGAGACAGAGGGTATTGGTGAATGGAATAGGCTCGGGGTGGAGGGAAATTACAAGTGGGGTACCTCAGGGATCTGTGTTGGGACCATTGCTGTTCGTTATATTTATCAACGACTTGCCTGAAGTTATAACTAATGGAAGTGAGGTATACCTGTATGCGGATGACACTAAACTGTATAGAAGAGTGAGGAGTAAGGAAGATATGGGTTTGCTTCAAGGAGATGTGGAGGGCATGAAGGGATGGTCTGAGCATTGGTTAATGCCTTTTCATCCAAAAAAATGCAAGTACATGCGGATTGGGACCAGCAAGATAGACAAGGTAGGATACAGTATGTATGAAGCGATGGAGGAAGTGAGTGCAGAAAAGGATATAGGAGTAGTGATAGATAATAAGTTAAATTTCTCAGAACATTTAGCGGAAAAGATAAACAAAGCCAATAGAATTGTAGGGCTGATAAGGAGGACATTTGTGTCACTTGACGAAGAAATCTTCAGGAATCTATATACAGCGCTGGTTAGGCCACACCTGGAATATGCAAACCAGGTGTGGGCTCCATATATGGTAAAGGATATAGAAGCAGTGGAGAAAGTGCAGAGAAGAGCTAGCAAGCTGGTACCAACGTTGAAGAACGCGGGCTATGAGCAGAGGTTGAGGACACTGGGACTTCCGACACTGGCATATAGGAGAAAGAGAGGGGATATGATAGAGACTTTTAAGATAGTGTCAGGAAAGTACGATGAGGATGTGTGTGAAGGTATCTTCTTGATGCGGGAGGGAACAAGAACGAGAGGACACTCTAAGAAAATTTACAAAGAAAGAAATAGGCTTGAGAAGGCGAAGAACTCATTTTGTGATAGAGTGGTAAATGAGTGGAACGCACTGCCCCAGTATGTAGTCGATTCCGAATCAATAAGGGAGTTTGAAAGTAATCTTGATAAAGCATGGGGAAGACAAGATTTGAAGTTTGATTATAAAACAAAAATACAGAATAGTAAAAATGTTGCGTCTGCTACCGCCGCCGCCAACACCGTGAACGACCGCAGCAGTGCAAGCACTGGTACTGAGCTGGATACACAGGCATAGTTTGCCTTTTTCCAGAGGATCTACTGTAAGAAACTGTAAGAATAACGGTTTTAGATTTCCATTCCCCTCCAACACCTCCTAGGTACAACTTTCTAAAAGCTGACTGGTCAACGTTTCGGCTTCACACCAGGAATGTACAGTAGACCCCCGCCCTTTCGGACTAATTGGGAGAGACCCCTGTCCGAAAGTGTCAAAAGTCCGAAAGGGCTGAGTCCGAACTTCACACTTCAGTCATTCGGACTTGTCCGAATGGCTGAAATAATGTCCGAAGTTTATAAGTCCGAAACTCGGCTCTTTGGTCCGAATTAAATTAAATTTTTCTCAGCCTTTCAGACAAATCCGAAAGGCTGAACCATGAGTCCGAAGTAAAATGTAGTCCGAAAAGTGTAGTCCGAAAAGGACGGAGGTATTTTCTCGGCCTTTCAGACAAATCCGAAAGGCTGAACCATGAGTCCAAATTGAAATGCTAGTCTGAAAGTCTTGGAATTCCGAAAGGGCGGGAGTTTACTGTACCTCCTTTTGTGCCTCGCGACCACAATCATCTGAATGATGGCTTCATCGATTTCATTAAACAGGCGGCCTGTAAATCAGTCCCCTTCGCTTCATCCCGTCCTATGCAAAGACGCGTACCTTGGTGGACTGATTCTCTCCAAACATTAATTTGTCAGAAACGTGCCATTGGACGCAGGCTCCATAGACTTAACTCCTGTTATCAGCGCTTATCGTTGGCTCAACCTTTGTCCTCCACTTCCCTTCCGTCGTTAGTTACCGTCCTCCTTAGTATCCATGCCCTTCGTCCGCAATATAACCGACTATCTGCGAATTTCCGAAAACAGGTCAGACATGCTAAAGCAGAAAATTGGAAGGCGTATGTCTCGTCTATCTCCTCTACCACTTCCATTCGTACCGTCTGGCACAAGTTCGGGTGTATTAATGGCTCCCACTTCCAATCTCCCAGACATGCTTTGTCTGTGGATGGGCAACGGATTCATGCTCCCCAGGAAATTGCTGAAATCCTGGGTCGTCATCTCGCTTCTGTCAGTGGCGTTGATAATTTGGATGCAGCCTTTCATTTACGGAAGGATGTTGTTGAGAGTCAACCCCTAGACTTCCGGTGTCGTTCTGACTTTGCGTATAACCTCCCATTCTCTTTGAATTAATTAGAATCTGCCCTTTCCTCCTGCACAACATCTGCACCGGCCCCTGACGGTACCAGCTTTGAGTTTTTAAAACAGCTTGCACCGCTTGCCAAGACCTATTTAATGGAATTCTATAATCACTTGAGGACCACTGGCGCCATGCGGAGGTTGTTCCTTTTACGAAGCCAGGTAAGGACCCTAGTTTACCGGTGAACTACCGCCCTATCTCCCTGACCAATTGCATTTGTAAACTTATGGAGATAATGGTTAATTCCCGATTGTTATGGACTCTATGTGACGCCGGTACCTTAACCTCTAAGCTGCGCAGCTATGGTATTTGAAAGTGCCCGCTATGCGAAGGTATTCCGATTCATTCCTCACTAAAATTGTTAATTTACCATATATATAATTAATACTTATCCATATGCACCTATTTTACTTTTAACACTCAAGCCGCAGGTCTCGACATAAGTCGAGTGAGAGAACCATGGCCTATCCAGCGGGTCCCGACATAAGTAGCAAGGGATGTTGAGCACATTATCGGCTCTGAGAGAGAGTCCACGCGGTGGGAGGACCGCAGGCGGGCCCTGACTGCTTGGCCTGGGCCTAGTGAGGTAACTGGCATCCCTACCACACCCCTACACATCCCTGGCCTCGCGAGGCAAGGTAATATCTCGGGAATTTATCGTATTTTAGGGTTTTTGCACTCGTGTTCAAGCGAACCCGTGGTCGTACAAGGATGATTCAGATGTCATTGGAAAGCTCCATTATCGCCCTTTCACGGATACATAATTGTATTACGCTCTGGCTCTTGTTTATGCATGAAAAAGAGCATGGAATGATGCTCGTTTAGGGTAAATATGCCCGCCTGGCAGGTAGTAGAAGTTACAAATATCCCCATCCGAAAGGGGTTAATATGAAAATTGGAAAGCAATAAAACAAGTGGTAACAGCAATTGGCTGGTGAAAATTTTATATTTTAGCCCCGCGGTCGTAATCTGACCTTGAGCGGTGAGAGACAAACACCCTCCCTCTCTCTTGTCTCAGACGGTACCGTCAACTGGGGCGAATTAGGCCGATTTTTGCGTATTTCCGTAGCATGTACTCTTGTTTTTATCTCAATGTAAGATCTTAAGTATTGTACTGTATGTGTTGCTGGTACATTGGGGTATACAATCATAGCATTAAAGAAATAAAAATACATTGCATATACTGTATTTATTATAAATATAATAAAGGTGTCCGAATTCGGACACGATTTGGGGCAATTTCGGACACCTAGCCTGAATTCGGACATGGATTTAAAATACATTCATAGGATTATCCAGTAATCCCAGTATAGATTCGGACCTTTCAGGGGTCAATTCGGACATCTTTGAACATTTTAAAAGGGCCTTATCACACTCCCTGAAAACGTAAAGACCATAAATACCATATCGTAAGATACGACACGTTCGGACATATCTGGATTTATTGACCTATACTCAAGGTAGCAGTATGACCCTGACAATGTAAAAATATGGATTATTGTAACATAACTCAGAAATACCACGTGTAATGACAACTATAAACCCAATTACACTCAATATCCGAATCTGACAGGTTATAGTTAAAGTTAGATTAACCCTCAAGCCGCGGGGCCCGACATATGTCGGCTGAGAGAATAATGGCCACCCCTGCGGTGCCCGACATATGTCGGAAGGGATTTTGAGCACATTATCGGTTCTGAGAGAGAGTCCACACGTTGGGAGGACGATAGGCGGGCTCTGATCGTTCGGCACGGCCGTAGTGCCGCGACTGAGCTCCCCACTGCAACATTCCACACCCACGGCCTCGCGAGACCAGGAAAAAACTCGGGAAATTACCGTATTTAGGGTTTTTCACCTCTCGTTGCGCGATTGCTACAGGATAACCCGTGGTCATACAAGGATAATTCAGGTGTCATTGGAAAGCTCTATTATATCGCCCTTTCACGGATACATAATTGTATTATGCTCTGGCTCTTGTTTATGCATGAAAAAGAGCATGGAGTGAAGCTCGTTTAGGGTAAATATGCCCACCTGGCAGGTAGTAGAAGTTACAAACAACCCCATTGGTTAAGAGTTAAATAATATTATTTATTTAATTAATTTTCATCCTCTCCGAATTCACCCCATTTCTACAGAAATTTTAAAAATAAATAATTTAATACCCAATTACGGGAATATTATACAAGATAATGCCAATTAATTATTTTGTACTTTCACACTAATTACAAAAGTACATCTTGGCACCGTAAACTTTCCTGCATCTACTCATCAACATGTCTGCCAAAGAAAGTTTACTGATGTTACGATTTTTTATTTTTTTTTTATTTTTGGTTTTTAATTTGTAATCGGCACATATCACATTATACATTAAAACTATTTAAGCAAGAAAGTTAGATGAAAGCATTTTGAACAATCTAGTGAAAAGAGATTTCTAATATGTTTATTCGTTATCTATATATTAATTTAATTAACTTTTAATTGACATAAAGTCCGAATTCGTCCCAGTTGACGGTACTGAGAGACAAGGGGAGCATTCAGACTGGCTTGGAGGGTCGGAGATACACTCCTCACTTGATCCTCAGTGTTTTGGAGGACAAGCAGCCTAGAAGGGTCACTAGACCTGTTGTTGCTTGATTTCCTTTGTACTCCTCCACCACTCCTCTCTCTCCCACCTGTTCTCGCATGAAAATACTCGATAAATATCGGGAATAATAGAGAAAATACCTGATAATTGAGGAGGGGGGGGGGGGGGACACATGTGTAGGAGTGGTAGGAAGTAATGGAGGGAAATTATCTCACCTAAAGACAAATTGATTTGTTTCGAGTGCCACTGGGGTGTTTTCAATTTTTTTTTTTTTAGGCCTTGGATCTTAACCCGGGAGCTGCGGGGAGACTCTTAAGAGTTCCCCCGGCGCACTGCGGGGAGACTCTTAAGAGTCAGAGAAAAAAAAAATCAACTTTTGACATCGAAGAAAAAAAAAAAAATTTTTTTTTTTTTTTTTATTTTGGCCCCTGGGCCATGCAAAATCTCAGTCCTCTACCTCCCCTCCTTCCCCACTTTCCTCCTCTCCTTCAGTTATCACCTATTTTCCCTGTTATTCCCTTATTCTGAGGTATATTTTCGTGCTAACATTAGAAATCCGATTGGAGGGTGTGGTCATCACTGATAGCAAGCGAGTGCAAGAGAGAGAGAGAGAGAGAGTATCGATCGACTGTGTCTCAGTGGCCTTGGGGGAAATTGGCGGGAAAGCAGATTGCCTCACCCATACATTATACAACTCGCGGGCTATATCTCCGATTTTGACCATCCAAACGCTGTTTTCACTCGTTTTATTGTTGTTTCAGGTTAATACCTTTATAATCAACCCATAATAGGCGCATATGGATAAGTATTAATGCTATTAATGGCACAATGAATATTTTAGTGACGGAAACACCTCAAATACGTCAGCACAGGGGGACGTTTCCAATTACCCCCATGCGCACTTCAGAGGTTAAGAGTCTTCCCACAGCCGCCCAGTAAAATCTCTTAAGAGTCTTCTCGCAGCTCCCGGGCTAACACCCTTCTAGTTTGGTTCTCAGCCAAATCGCTCTGCCCTTGATTCATTGCCCCATATTGAATCTTATTTCCAAGATGGCTTCTCATACGTAAACTGCTAACCGTTGAAGTTTTCTTTGACATCACCAAAGCCTACGATACCACGTGGCGTCACTCATCTTCCGTACCCTCTACTCTGCTGGCATCAGAGGTTGTCTTCCACATTTGATTTCCAATTTCCTGTCAGACCGGACCTTTGTTGTACGCATGGAGGGCGTTGCCTCTGGTGTTTCCACTCCAATGTGGTGTCCCCCAGGGCAATGTCCTCAGTAGTACTCTCTTTGCCATAGCCATCAATGGTAGGCTATAGCCTCGCACTTACCTCCTGGTGTTAAACATAGTTTATACTTCGACGACTTTGCCATTTATTATGCCTCTAAAAATCTTCGCCATGCTCAACGTGTCATCCAAACAGCAATTGCGAGGGTGAGTTCTTGGACCTCCTCCGTTGGATTCCATTTTTCCTCTGCTAAGACGAAGGCTATGGTATTCTATCGTGACAAACGTTGGTTGAAGGGTCAATCGCTTGAATTAACTCTAGCCTCCGTTAATTCGGTTTCTCAGATTACTTTTTGACTCTCAACTAAATTGGAAAGTCCAAGGGTCAGCGCGCTCTCAATCTGATACAAAAGTTGTCCCATACGACCTGGGGAGCTCGACGTTCCACTATGTTGATGCTGTACAAATCCACTGTTCTCTCCGTCATTGATTATGGCAGTCCTATATATGGGGCCGCCTCAGAAAGGACATTGCAACCATTGGACTCCCTTCATCATCAAGGGCTTCGTCTCTGTACTGGGGCATTCCGTTCGTCTTCCACCATCTCAATTTTAGCGGACAGCGGTGAGCCTCCATTACTCCTTCACTGAGACTTGGTATGATGCGCAGGACACTTCGTATTATCGATAGTGACTCTCCTATCAGACACTCTTTGATATCACCAGGGCCCCCCAAAGTGTTAATTCCTTTAGTTTTCCTGCCCGTGCGACTCAGCTACTCCATACCGCACCTCTTGTTTTTTATTTTCCTCCTCCAACCCCTTCACATCCCCATTGGACCCTATATTTGCCCCACGTTTGTTTGCATAATTATGTCTTATTTAAACAAACGGTCCAACACTAATGCTTCAGTCATGCAACAACACACTCTGGAGCACATACGACGTAAGGGTCAGCACACTGCTATTTATACCGAGGGGTCCAAATCTGATTCTGGTGTGGGCAGTGCTGCGGTCTCCTCCACCCTCTTCCCGCTCAAGCCTCCATCTATACAGCTGAATTGTATGCAATTGTATACTGTCTTGATAGCGTAATGCATAGTGCGCGGAATTTAGATGTGAGTATCCTGGGTTCGAGTCCTCGGAGTGCCATTTGTTGATTTAATTAATTGAGTTTAGACGTGAAGTTGGTTGGTGTAAAAAACATAATAATTAACCCTCCCCGCCCGGGCTGCCTTTCTAAATGACGGAGCTCGTATCCGAGCGATCTGGCTAAAAAATGATGTCTGTAAACATAGGCATATCTCCGTTAATACCGCTAGAGCATTCATACACATGTCAAAATTGTAGTCCTTACTTTGATCTGTAGACTGGTGTTGAGTAGAGCTCTCTAGCTCAACTGGTTCAGGTGTGATGGTGATTTTAGTGGAGATTGCTTTTGCCGCGTATTTAACGTTCTGCTGTGGTCCCGGCTACACCGCACTACTGGACTCGTCGCACCACCCACAATTATTCAGGGAAGCGATTTGAGTGTTTTTTTTTAATTTATTTTGCCCTTATAATCATTATTATGTCATTTTCACTCAATAAAGAACTTAAAGATATTTTTGTGTCTCACTTGTACTTATATTTGTTACATATTTTTAGTGTCACTTTCACTGGACTATGATAATCGATAATGTCATTTTCACTAGTATTTATTGTTAGGTAAGCTATGATATAGATCTTAGTGTCACTTTCACTTGTTGATATTGTTATGAAGGCAATTATTACTGTTATTTGTCTTTCACTTTTACTCATTATTAGCCTACATATTAGTGTCACTTTCACTGTCATTGTCACTGGTACTTATTATTACTGTTATTTGTCTCTTTCACTTTTACTCATTATTTTATATTCTTATAGCCTACATTTTTAGTGTCACTTTCACTGTCATTGTCACTGGCACTTCAATATTGTACTAGAGTGTGAAAATCATTGAAGTACTGTCCAGCAGGACCAGCACACAGTGCCACTTCACACTCTAGGCATACCCATGTGGTTTTCCTCACTTTATGGGGTCTGCGGGTTGTGTGGCTACAAACATGGCACCTCTTCTGACTCTTGGCTTTACCACCTGGTACTTAGGGAGGAAGGGAGGTGAGCTGGTGCTTCCTGAAGTAGTCAGCACAAGCCGTCCGGTCCAGCCTGCCTGGTCCTTGTAAAGGACTCCCGGGTACAGCATGCTTTTCCAGGAGCTCTAGTAACACCTGATTATGGAACTTCTGCAGTGACTTGTACTTCTTTGCTCCGGGAGTCCTCAGTCGGTAGATGTTGTACGCGTTGAGAGCTGACATGTCGACCGTGTGCAGCCCAAACTTCTTGTACCACTTGCAGGATGTTCGCAGGCAGTCGATGAAGCCCATCTGCATGTCGGACTTGTCGATGAGACGCATGTTCAGGTTATAGTCCAGGACAGCAGCTGGTTTTAGGACGGGGTTTTTGGTCTTCCGGTCCACTTTCCCGGTGGCGACCATCTCAGCTTTGTGGCATGTGGTGAGGAGGTTTACCTTCCGCTGGTCATGCCAGTGGATAGAGATGATGGGGCCATTCTTCTTTTGGAACACCTCCGTCTTCTTGGTCTTGGTCAGGTACACTGGCATGCCCTTCCTCTTGGCCTTGACTGTTCCGACAGTTCCAGTCTTGCGGTCATGGAGGTACTTGGTGAGGATGGGCGACGTATAATAATTGTCTGTGTACAGGATGTGGTTCTTGTGGAAGTGTTTCTCCATCATCTTCTGTACAACAGCGCCGCCAAATCCAATGTCGGGGTCAGTTACAATCTCGCCACCATTGCCGCAGTAGACCACAAAGTCCAGAACATATCCCGTCTTGCAGTCGCAGAGGACAAAGAGCTTGATGCCGAAACGGTGTCTCTTCGACGGGATATATTGCCGGAAATGCAGCCTCCCCCACAACAGGACCAGAGACTCGTTGAGGCACATCTTCTGGAATGGTATCAGGTACGGTAGGTGGTAAACCGATGGCGTATCATGTCATACAGCTTCCTGATTTTCCAAAGCCGATCTTGAAGGTGGACATGCATGTTGTTAGTCAGGTGCAGATAGGACAGAATGTCAAAATATCTGTCCCTAGACATATACATCCCGAAGGCTGGGGTTGTAATCAGATCGGCAGTTATCCAGTATTCTGCCAGTGCATGTTTTCTGATGTGTGTCATCAGTATAGTCAGTGCCAGAAAAACATACATTTCTGCCACAGTGCCAGCTCGCCATGCCACCATCTTGGCATTTGTTTTCCTGCCAAAAAAGTTTGCACAGATTTCGTGATGGTTGTTGGTTTCCTCCACCAGGTATTCCATGACCTTGTTGTCATAAAACCCACAAAGAAGTTCACTAGGGCTTGCATCTGGGCCACAGGGATATGCTGCTGTCACCCCTGAGCCAATCTGCTCCTCGTCCAAAAGCAGGCACATCTGGCTCAAAATCTGCCCCATCAGTCCAGACAAACAATTACTCTGATTGTGGGGCACGCCCACGCCCACGGGCAGCGACAGCGTCGGCGGCGTCGGCAGGCTGAGCCGCACACCCACGCCCTCGCCCTCGCCCTCGTACTCGCCGTTTCGGTGTCTCCTCTTCTTCCACTTCCTCATCCTCCTCAGGTGATGTCAGGTCATCTGGGGCAATGTTAGGACCCTAAATTAACGATTTTAGTGAGGAATGAGTCTCAATACCTATGCACAGCGGTATGGTGTATACTACAGGGGCTGCGCAGCTGAGAGGTTAAGAGTCAATATTAACAAAACCAAGGTTATGCATTGTAGATTGAGACGAGGCAATGTGGAAAAGAGCAGTGCATACCCATGTGCAGTGTGTGGAAAGGGTGTGGGTGTTAACGCGATTCAATGTAGCATCTGTCGACGCTGGGTGCACCATGGGTATAAGCGCTGTAGTAGAATAAAGAGACCCCTGCTGAAGGATAAGTCAGAAATAGAGAAATTTGAGTGCGTAGTGTGTAAAGGCGAGCTTGTGTTAAGTGATGATCCTGTGGCTGTGAATTTTGGAAATGAGTCATTGGAGCTGGTGAACAAGTTTTATTACCTAGGAGACACCATCTCTGCCGGTGGTGGGGCCGAGGCTGCCACTGTCGCTAGAATTAGATGTGGCTGGGGGAAGTTCAGAGAACTGCTGCCAATCCTGACCATGAAAAGAATGCCTCTCCCCCTGAAGGGAAAGGTGTATGCCTCATGTGTTAGAAGTGCAATGACGTATGCCTCAGAAACATGGGCTGTTAAAGTAGAGGATTTCAACAGAATGGAACGTAATGAGATGAGAATGGTGAGATGGATGTGTGGGGCCAGGCTACAGGATAGAATAACAAATGTTGAGCTGAGGAGACGTTTAGGTATAAAGAGTATTAGTGAGGTGATGCGTACAAGTAGACTGGGATGGTAAGGACATGTGGAGAGAATGGATGAACAAAATTGGGTGAAAAAATGCAGGTCTGTGATTGTGGAGGGAGCTGCACCAAGGGGTGGACCGAGGAAGACCTGGAATCGGACTATACGTGCCGATCTCAAATCCAAAAGCTTGACAAGTGAAGCAGGGGCGCCTATTGAACGATTTTAAAGCCTCTTCCGCACTACATAAATAAACTGGGTAGTTGCCATGGTTACGTTTATACCAGCGTCTTCGTTTGACGCTCAAAACAACAACAATGACCGTTCTTTACATATAAACAACTGCTAGGATATTTATCCTGTAATGTCCATAAGTAATTAGGCCTAAAGCACGCTAGGCTATTCAATTATAGCGTCTCATTGGTCTAAAATACAGTACATATTAATATTTATTAGTAACCATATTTTTTTTATTACATTATACAATAAAGTATATATATATATATTTTTGTTTTTTTCTATATTCCAACTACTCCCTCTCGGGCATAGGCTGATAGCCTTTACACTCTACCACTGAACACAGTGAGGCCCGTGAGGTCTTGTTCCAGTTTAGGGAGTGAGACATGAGAAGCTTCACGGCTCGAAGCAACTCCATCTCTGAAGCTGCTCCGCCTCTGTGCTTCACAGTCTCATCCCCCAGGCTCGGACCCTCACTCTCAGAACGCCACCTATTGAGCAATTAACTCACTAGGCATTGCCCCCCTGTAGCATATTTTTGAATATGGGAATATTCATACAATGCTACTTAATCAGGGAACAATGAGGGTATTTATTTGGCATTTCGGTGTGCTGTGGTAATGCACTGATACTAGGTACAGCACAAATTCCATCCCAATAATATCTTCCCATTGACATATTGGGATTCGAACCCTGGTCCATTGGATTACCAGTCCAGTGGCATGACCACTCCGCCACACCTCCCCTGAAATATGAAAGCAAGCGAATTCGTTCATAAAATTTGGCATATGTTATTTTTGTCCGCCACTTCAATACATGCGGATTCATAAAGCTGTATATTTGTATCAATATTTTGATCGAAAATTGAATGTAAATTTTTTAAAGTAAATAATAACACATACTAATATGAATAGTCGATGTTTTTAAGTGATTTTGTGTGCATGTGGTCGAGTAATTCGTCTGCTAGCGCTAAAGACTAATTGTAAAGATGTATTGTCTGTGCGCCTCACGGCGTCAATCCTCAAAAGGCTGTGCAGTGAATGAGCGACCGTATGCGCGCACAATAGCGTTCAAGAGGGCTGTAGCTGCAACCGTGAGCTAGAATTAGTGCTCTTGAACGCGCTCCAGCCCTTTACAGGGTTGCCTGGAATTCCGCCATTAGGACAAGACTGAAACTGCACGTATGTGTGGAGCCCCCAGTCTTAACATTTTATGTATGTATGTATGTATGTATATCTCACTATGGCGGGCACGTACGGACTGATAACGGTAATAGTTGAGGCTTGGTGGCGCTGCGATCGCCCCTGAAAAGAAAATTTTCACCGCGCGGCTTTCAAGCATTGGAATTTAAAAAGGACACCCGGGCTCCGGCTCTTCTGCCGCGGTGTCACTTTAAAATGACACCCGGGTTGGAAGGGTTAAGGCTGCTGTTGACATAATCATGCAATCTGCCCCCGGGCGATATATAATCTACAGTGACTCCCGCAGTGCCGTTGAAGCCCTTGCACATTATAATCCTAGGCATAAACTGGTTGCCTGCCTACAGCATTCTCTCCATGGTCTACACGACACTGGCCGCTGGGTTCAAGTCTTCTGGATTCCTGCTCATGTAGGGATTATGGGCAATGAACACGCTGATCGTACTGCTAAGGCTGCTGTTAATTTAACGGTCTCTCAGACATGTCTCCCGGTGGAGGACTGGCTAGCATCTTTGACCTCTGTTATTCGGCGTCGATGGCACATGTTGTGGGCATCACAATCCCCGACTAATAAGGTACGCTCCATTAAGCATTCCCCATGTCTATGGCAGTCCTCTTTCCAGCCCTCCCGAGCTCTGGAGGTTCTGCTTACTCGTCTTCACATTGTCCATACTAGATTAACACATGGGTATTTAATGTCATCACCACACGACCCTCCGCCTGAATGTACGTCTTGCCATGTTCCTCTTTCTATTCATCATATCCTTATTGAATGCCCGCTATACTCTCACCAACGTACTTTATGTTTTGGCAGAAAGACTTACTCTGATATACTGTCGGATTCTCCTACCTTTTCCATCTACCGTCTTGTCCGTTTTCTTAAAGTCTGTTTGCTCATTGATAAAATTTGATTTGTCTCATCTACCTCCATTCTTATTCCCAAGACCGGACGTCTCACTCTCATTTCTACCCTGATTCACCCTCAACATTCCCAAACCCTTAGTGTTAGCTAAGGCCAGCCCTATGAGTCTCTTGCAGTGACTCAGTGGTCTGGTTAAACTAATCGTTTGAAAAAAAAACAAAAAAAACAGTATAATCGTTAAAGACCAAAACAAATATCAAAATCGCTATATGGAAACAACGCTTTAGCAAAATAAAAAAATTAGAAATAAAAGAACACAATCCACTACATAGGGTGTACATCACTACATGAGCAAGTTAACCCGAAAAAGGCAAGCTATACGTAGTATAGCTGGGCGGCCATATTAGGCTTGATTCCCGCCTAAAATTGTAATTTTACGATAAATATCGTTATTACTTATTCATATGCGCCTAATATGAAGATAGTAATATGTAACGGCAATAAAACAAGTGGGAATAGTGTTTGGATAGTGGAAATCGCGAATTATTGCCGACCGTGCATTCATGAAATGTGGAGCAGACGCGACGTACACCCTCTCTCTCTGAAGCCCAGAGGAAGACTGAAGCCTGTCTCTCTCTTTTAGTCTTTCCCCACAGATTAGGCACGCAAGATCACACCCTGGGACCGGTTTGGAGATATTGGCACGGTAAATATACCGATAAACAAGGGAATAAGAAGAAAAATAGGTGAAAATTGAAGGGGGGGG
Source organism: Paralithodes platypus (assembly GCA_032716605.1). Taxonomy (NCBI): domain Eukaryota; kingdom Metazoa; phylum Arthropoda; class Malacostraca; order Decapoda; family Lithodidae; genus Paralithodes; species Paralithodes platypus. Next base: position 41,423,761 of record CM064486.1, read on the forward strand.
GGGAAAGGAGGGGATTTTGACACATGTGGAGGAGTGATAGGAGGTATGGAGGGGAATGATCTCACTTAAACACCATTTATTTTGTTATAAGTGCTACTAGGGCCTTTTAAAAGGCTCTTTTTTAGGCCTTACCTCTTAACCCAGCAAGTATGAAACACTAATAAGAGTTTTACCGCTGCGCTGCGGAACTCCTTATATAATCGAAGGCCTAAAATTTTGTTTTTTTATTGCCCCTTGGCCATGCCAAATATCACTCCTCCACATCCCCTCCTTCCCCCCTTCAATTATCACCTATTCTCTCTCTTATTCCCTTATTTCGTCGGTATATTTTCGTGCTATCAATAGCGATTCATAAGCAAGCTGTGCTTGTATGTGCTACACAGCGAATGAAAGAGAGAAAGAGAGGGAACAACATGACAGTGTCGCTCCAGACGTCGTGAGGGGTGGCAGCCTGGCAGGCTGGCTCAGCCTGCAGTTATGTAACGCCCGATCTAATTTGCCGATTTTGACCATCCAAACGCTGTTTCCACTTGTTTTATTGTTGTAACAGGTTAATATCTTTATAATCAACGTACATAAAATAGGCGCATAATTATGGATAAGTATTAATGATATTTATGGTACGATGACAATTTGTGTGAAGGAAACAGTCGAAATACCTCCGCACAGGGAGGGGTGGCCACTACCCCCCCTGCGCAGCGGAGAGGTTAAGAGGATCGTCGCCTTTGCCCACCAAAACCTCTTAAGAGTGTTCTCGCCGTTACTGGGTTAATTGGTTTCCCAAGCAAACTAATCGCACATATAACAACGCACTATCGTCACGTTCAAGGAATTAGTCAATTTGGGAAGTCTGAGACTTTCTGCTAAATTATGTATGAATAGAGAAACTACAGTTTATGTAAAAAAAATCTATTAAACTAAATTTGCAATCTGACAAGATATTAACAATAGTACAAAATACATACAACACTCACTAACGATAGTGCTATCGGGTAGGTACCTGTGAGCATAGCATGAACAAGTGACCCCTACAAATAACCTATATCGTACAAATAAATTAAGGATATCACAAAGGCAAGCAACTGATACTATATGTTATGCCCTGTTTTTCTACAGGATTAGCTTGGGTATGTGAGTTCTAACTGACTGGGTATAGAAGGCTGCATGCACAAAACAAGGTATGAGGAATAGAGAACACAAAATAAACACACGGTAACAAGACACACGATCACTTTTATTGAGGGACACACTTCTGTATGTTGTTTGATGATGATTAATCTGACGCATAAGAAGATATGAATATTCGTACAAGACAATTGATAGAATTTAACAAACTAGCATTAAGTGGATCTGGATGGAGCCTAGTCTCCCTCTTCCAACGTTCAGGTATTAATCTTCTGATCACTGGTTTTATTCACAAGTTTATATATTGGAGACCATAAATATTACTTCTAGATTTATATTCAATGTTATATTTATCACTAGTAGCTCTGGTGCACAAGGAGTAATTCATAGACTAGATTAGACACACGTATTTTAGAGCACGGGAATTCTAGTAACCTCAGGGGGGTACTGATCTAAGTTTTATATTCTTGTATCAGAAACACATAGAACACAAATCAGTGGGCGAACATCAGATATCACTAGGGTTTCACGGGTATGTATTAATATCTGGATATGTGAGTAATTACGAGAGTTAATATCGCCTGTTAATTAATAAACACTGATACACTTAGCACTTCCTAATGGAATGGTCATATATGAATTATACTGGGACAAAGATCTAGCCACTTCGTAGAAATATTTATAAGTGAGTCTCTACATAGCACTGTAACACTGTAGTGCTGATAGAGTGAATCTTGGGTCGTATTTGATTGGTCTGGTCCTGGTTATCTTGCGTCCGTGAGGTTGGGGGCTAGCGACTGGTTCCGCGGCCGTCCAGATGGTCCATATGTAGAAGTTCTCAAGACGGATCTCTTGGCGATCGTTGCTGGCTACACTCTTATATCCCCACTGGTTTATGTGAAGGTTATAAGGTGCACGTAGATTTCTTTTATGTGGACAGATTCTTCTATCTCAATCTGCCACGGAGTCTGCCGGCTCTGGAACTCAATTCTCAGGAACAAAACAAGGGCAGAGCTAGAGGTCAAATTAAGGGACCAGCCTCTGGTTGGTGTCTATCTTTCAACTGATTTTACTGGGGGCTGGAGCTTGATTTATAGGTGTGGTTTTGGACCCTGTCGGCCATAGGGATCTCGAGTTTTGATGGACTTATTTGAGCTCTCAATTGATACGGGAACTAGGTCAGGGGGTGATTACTGTTGTGGCACATGGCTGTATGGAGCCTTCATACTGTACTATAACTGAGCCTTAGTAAGAGGTACTATTTTGGCTATACTGGAAGCATTTAGGGGAGAAAGACTGGATCTACTTTGCGAGGAGGGTTGGGACAGCTGTGCTAGGAGCGTCTCTCTTAAATTGCTCAGTCTTCATTCTAGGGTATAGCTGAGGTGCTAATTTGGTTATCGGAGTATGCAAGAAAGGTTAATGGTTTATTGTTGGTTAATAGAGGTTAGTAAGGATGTTAGTCATACATGGTTAGTTCATTGATAGGAAGAATTCCTGTACTACCTGGCAATGACCCGGAAGTCAAAACAGGGGTCAGGTATACCTCCGCAGGGGTCGGGGTCTCCCTCCTCGGGTGGGTGAAAGGGGTAGGGGCGCGTCCCTTCTCTGTGATGGTCGTCGGGGCGGCTGTGGCTGGGGGCTTGCCATATCACAAGGGTTTGTAATAACCCTCTGTTTATGAGACAGATGTGGGTGTTCGTAATACCAAAACCGAAGGTGCCTTGATCAGCTGGTTTACTTGGTTAGGTTGTTAATTGCATGGGTGGTTGGATGTGGTGGAGACCGGTGCTAACTCTGCCACATTGATCTGGAAGTATGGCAATAGAAGTTAGTCACTGGTGAGGCGGCTAGCCTCGCACGGACGATCATTTGGTACAGGGTTGTGAATGGGTTGTGAGGGAATAGATTGTATGCAAAGGGTTAGTAAAGTTCTAATGGTGTTCCTTCCTACTGGGGGAAGGTAGGCTGGATAGGAGTATATAATTATACAAAAGGTTTGAGAATGTTAGTAACGGAAAAGTTAAGGATATTCAGGGGGTATGCTGAAGAGGCTAGGTCGGAAGGGAGTTGAGGAGCGTGGGGGGTTAACGAGAGGGAGAGGGTTAAGGGGGTTACGTGGAAGTTTGACCCTAAGGTCTCTGGGCGTAGGGGTGGCATTAGGCTACAGTTGGTATCGTAGCCTGGGGGTTTATGACAGGGAAGGTACGTTAGCCAAACGCTACCGGGGGATGAGCAATAAGTGGTGGTATATGAGTTTGGAAATGATAGAATCATGTGGACTGTGGGCTGTGGGGAAGAGGAGGTTAACTGTAGGTGTGTGCTTGACTGTGGATAAAAGTAGAGAAAAACATGGTGTATTATTACTCGTCAATACGATGGTTATGGACACTGTTACTCTGACACGATTTCTTGCTGATTCTAGTTGTTCCTGGGAACTGCGTTTTCTATGACATATATATCAGAGAAAGCGGCAGTTCATAGGGGTAGCTTCGGTATTGTTTCGTGGTGGAAAGGCGTCGAGACAATGGTAACAGAGGGTGGTGTATACAATCTCTGGTTGGGGTAAGAATTAGAGGTACTGCATGGTGGCTAACATCTGCAGTCATTTCTGTCTAGGTCTTACAGGAATAATGGTTATATATACACTGGTGTACCCGTGGGTATCATAGTTTCTTATCAATTATGACATGGGGTTTTAACAAATTACTTCTCGGATGGAAGGACATACATAGATTTATGGGGGCGGTTGGTCTTCAGAAACTTAGTCTGGCAAGACAGGGGGTTAACATATTACTTCTTGGATGGAAAAACATACATAGATTTAGGCCTGTCTGAACTGGTTGGCATTGGCTCAACCTAGGGACAGGGCATGGGTGTATTAAATTAAGGTGTATTCATGTTCATCATCATGTAGGTAGAGGTGTAGGACACGAGGGGTAGTGTATACTCGAGGTGGGGGAAGGGTCAGTGGTTAGAAGTGATAGGCAGGTATGGTTTGGAGCTGCTTAGCCCTGCGGGCTTCGGCCTGTCTTAACTGGTTGGCTTGGTCACCTGGTCCTTTCGTTCTGTGGGCCTTTCCTTCGGGTGTTTCTGTTCCCGTTTCCTGGTGGTGCTCGCTCGTGGCTTCCGTGGTGGGCTTCTCGTTCTGGGGCATTTTACTTCCCTCTCCTTCGTTGTAGGCTCGTCCTCGAGCCTCAAGGGTGAAGTAAAAAGAAGCATAGTCATGGTGGGTCATTTTGAGGGTATTTAGAAGGTCCCACCAAGCAAGAGAGTGAGGGTCAGGTTTCTTTTGCAGGTCTATGTAGACCTGTAGGAATGTGTCCTCGGTGTTGTGGAGGGCGGTTGCCTGGGCTTGATGTGGGCGCTGTAGACGGGCTAAGCGTCCTGTGGACGTTTTTACTTTAACCTTTCTTATGAACGGTGTGTATTCTTCCTCCGTGGGGGTAGGGACGGGGGCGACGAATGGTGTGGATTTGTTCATGGTGGAGGTCATGTATCAAATGAGGTGTGTGGGACTGACAGGAGGCCTCTTCAGTGTGGTGAAGGGGTTAATAACTGAAGGGGAGGGACTAACGCGTGAAAACGGAGCTGGGGGTGAAGGGGGGATATGAGTCTGGGGTTTTTGGGGTTTTCTTGGGTGGTGTTGCAGGCTGGGAAATATATGGAGGCAATGTGCAATATTGGTTTAGGTAAGGTGCGTGATGGAGGTGTGTGAGAAAGAGGGGGTGTGTGTGTTGTGTGGCTTGGGTCTTTAGTGTAAGAACGGGGTGTTGTTTTTACATAACTGTCTTCAAATCTGATGGGTCTGTTGATGATTCTACCTTTGGAGGTTCTGGTGGGAAGGTAGATGTTTGTAGTGGGACTTGAGTCGCTCGACGATGTTTTATATTGAGGGGAAGAACGCTTTACCGGTGGAGGGCATTTAGTGGGGGTGAGGTAGGGTGTTATTTGAGAGGTAGATGCGTGTGGAGGTTTTTGTCGAGTGAGGGTGGTAGGCGGAATGGGAGAGGATTGGGTGGGGGTATGTATGGGGGTTCTCTCAGGGGCGACTTTGTGGGGGGATTCAAGTGGGGGTGTGGAGGTCGGGTACGTCATTTTGGAGGGGCTTTGGTTAGGAGTTAGTTGTGTGTTAGACGTGGTATGTGAGGAGGGGTTGGTCGTTGGCATAGGGTACTTTTTAGGGGTTGGTTGGTTGGGGGTTTGATGAGATGATGAGGTTGGTTGATGCGTGGGTGGGGTCGCAGGGATAGTGGAGGGGAAAGGGGTGGATGCGGGGGGGGCTAGACGGGTGGGTAGGGAGTGGAGGTTTAATTGGGAGGGTTGGGGGTAGGAAAGTGTGATGGGTGTGTTCTTTGGTGGGGTTGGTGATTTGATGGTGGTGGAAATAGGTGGTTTTGTGGGAGTTTGGTGGGGGGATAGATCTAGCAGGTCATTCGGGGTGATGAGGTGGGGGTTGAGAGGGGATGAGGTTGAAGGGGAAGGTATGTTCTTTCGTGGGAGGGTGGGGGTGGTTATTTTTGGAATATAGTTAGAGGGGTTATGGTGTTTACTTGTGATTATTCGTCTTCTTTCCCTTTGTGGAGGAGAATTCGACGAAGAAGAAGAGGAGGAGGAGGATAGTGGTCTGGCAGCCCTACGGAACTTGGTTAGCAGGGTGTGTTTTCTGGAGGTTTTAAAAGATTTTAGTCGTGGGCGTAAGTTGTAGCGTGAGGTTACTGAGGTAGATTGTGTGGTGCGGTTGGGTGTGTACTTGGTTTTAGGTGGGGGTGGTGGTTTTCTTACTGTGGTGCCTGGTGGAGGTACGTCAGGGCTAGACGGGAGGGTTTCCGTTGTGGCCGGGGTTGTGGGTGGAGGTTTTCGTACTTTGATAAGTTGGGGAGGTACTTGACTATCAGAAGTGAAGGAATGGGTCATGGTGGAGGAAGGTGTGATAGTGGGGGCTTGGGGTTTGTGGAGGTTAGTTATGGGGGTATGTTGAGGAATGATCGGCCAGTTCTGTGCTGGAGTGTTTTGGCTTTTAGGGGTTTGTAGGGGAACATTTATAACAAATCCACACCCTTCGTCGCCCCCGTCCCTACCCCCACGGGGGAAAACTACAAACCATTCATACGAAAGGTTAAAGTAAAAACGTCCACAGGACGCTTAGCCCGTCTACAACGCCCACATCAAGCCCGGGCAACCGCCCTCCACAACACAGAGGACACATTCCTACAGGTATACATTGACCTACAAAAGAAACCTGACCGTCGCTCTCTTGCTTGGTGGAACCTTCTAAATACCCTCAAAATGACCCACCATAACTATGCTTCTTTTTACTTCACCCTTGAGGCTCGGGGACGAGCCTATAATGAAGGAGAGGGAAGTAAAATGCCCCAGAACGAGAAGCCCACCACAGAAGCCACGAACGAACACCACACAGAAACACCCGAAAGAAAGGTCCACAGAACGAAAGGACCAGCTAACCGAGCCAGCCAATTCAGACAGGCCCAAGCCCGCAGGGCTAAGCAGCTCCAGGCCGCACCTACCTACCCCTTCTAAACTGACCATTTTCCACACCTCACGTACACTACCCCCTCGTGTCCTACACTTCTAACTACAATGATGATGAACAGGAATATACATTCATATTAAAAACACCCATGCCCTGTCCCCAGGTTGAGCCAATGCCAACAAAGCAGACAGCCATATATCTATGTATGTTCTTACATCCGAGAAGTAGATGTTATATATCTTAGAAGTTAAAACACCCACGCTTGTCCCTAGACCTCGTATATCAATTTCCATGACGAGTATAGATATATGTAACCCGTGCTCAGTCGCCCCTTACATTGTTCCTCTAGTAACTAAGTGTCTCTATAATATTAACTGCCACCAGTATTGATACGACATAGCGGCACTGTCCTAATGTCGTATTGTGCCAAGTGCGGATCAACCAGTTTTCATCACCTTATTAGGACGACGACTATAATATCGTCGTTCATCTATGTATTCATCTCTATAATATTAACTGCCACCAGTATTGATACGACATAGCGGCACTGTCCTAATGTCTTATTGTGCCAAGTGCAGATCAACCAGTTTTCATCACCTTATTAGGACGACGACTATAATGTCGTCGTTCATCTATGTATTCAATCCTTAGTTTAAGTATTAATGTTAACATTCCCTAACATATCTTGTCTTGCCAGACTAAGTTTCTGAAGACTCATCGCCCATAAAATCTATGTATTCAATCCTTAGGTTAAGTATCTTTATCCGCCATTGTGTTCACCTTTTTCCATTTACTTTTCCACAATTGTCATACGTCTTCCACTTACCTCCTTCATATCCACAGTCCACACTACGCCATTTTCCTTCGTGTCCTACACCTCTTACCCGCCCGATTCTACCTACACGATGATGAACAAGAATATACTTTCATATTAAAAACACCCATGCCCTGTCCCTAAGTTGAGCCAACGCCAACGAATCCGACAGCCATATATCTATGTATGTTCTTGCATCCGAGAAGTAGATGTTAAAAAAACCACATGTCCAAACTCATAAGAAATTAAGATACCCACGGGTACACCAGGATATAGAACCATTGCCCCCATAAGACTTAGACAGCCATGACTACAGATGTTAGCCGCCATGCTATAACGTAATTCTTACCCCAACCAGAGATTGTATAGATAACCTTTGTTACCAGTATCTATCATAGTACCTCGAAACAATAACGCAGTATCCCTACGAACTGCCGCTTTTCTTTGGTCTATATTTCATAGAAAACGCAGTTCCCAGGGACACCTAGACGTCCAAGAAATCGTGTCAAATAATAAGTCCATAACCCCTCGTATTGACGAGTAATAACATACCATGTTTTTCCCTACTTTATCCACAGTCAAGCACACACCTACAGCTAACCTCCTTCTCCCCCTCCGCCCCACAATCCACATGATTCTATCTTTTCCAGACTCATATACCACCCCGTATTTGCATCCCCCGGTAGCATTTGGCTAACATACTTTCACTGTCCTTTCAAACTCCAAAATCAACTGTAGCCTAATGCCACCCCCACGCCCAGAGACCTTAGGGTAAAATTTCCCTGTAGCCCCCTGAGCTTCCCCCCCTCTCATTAAGATACCCGCGCTTCTCGACTCTTGTCCGACCTAGCCTAGCTCTCTCTCATCCCTCGTAAAGATCCTTGATTTTTCCGTTACTAACGCTCTCCAACCTTTTATATATATACTCCTATCCAGCCTACCTTCACTTAGTAGGCCAGAACAACATTAGAACTTTACTAACCCCTTGCATGCCATCTATTCTCTTACAACCTATTCACAACCCTGCACCCAATGGTCGTCGGTGCGAGGCTAGCCGCCTCACCAGTAACTAACTTCTATTGCCATACTTCCAGATAAATGTGGCAGAGTTAGCAACCCGTCTCCACCACATCCAGCAAACCATACAATTAACAACCAACCGATTAAAACCAGCTAGCCAAGGCACCTTCGATTTTGGTATTAAGGACACCCACATCTGTCTCATAAACAGAGGGTTATTACAAACACTGGTGATATGGCAAGCCCCTAGCCACAGCCGCCGGACGACCATCCCAGAGAGAGGGCGCCCAGCTACCCCTTTATACCCACCCGAGGAGGGAGACCCCACCCCTGCGGAGGTGTACCTGACCTTTGTTTTGACTTCCGGGTCATTGTCAGGTAGCACAGGAATTCTTCCTATCAATGAACTAACCATGCATGACTAACCCCTTTACTAACCTTTATTAAACCACAATAACCCATTTACCTTTCTTGCACACTCTGATCACTAAATTAGCACCTCAGTTATACCATAGAATGAAGACTGAACAATCTAAGGCAGACGCTCCTATCACAGCTGTCCCCATCCTCCTCGCAAAGTAGATCCAGTCTCTCTCCCCTAAATACTTCCAGTATAGCCAAAATAGTACCTCTTACTAAGGCTCAGTTATATCATATTATGAGGGCTTCCTATAGCCATGTGCCACAACAGTAATCACCACCTTACCTAGTCCCCGTATCTATTGAGAGCTCAAATAAGTCCATAAGACTCGAGATCCCTATGGCCTACAGGTCCCAAAACCGAGCCTATAAACCCAGCTCCAGCCCCCAGTAAAATCAGTTGAAAGATAGACACCAACCCAGGTTGGTCACCAGAGTAACCTCGAGCTCTATCCACTTGTTGGTTGCTGAGAAGTGAGTTCCAGAGCCACCAGACTCTGTGGAAGATTTTAATAGAAGGACCTGTCCACGTATTGGAGAACTTCATACATATGGACACCCTGGACGGCCGCGGAACCAGTCGCTAGCCCCCAACATCATGGACGCAAGATAACCAGGACCAGACCCATCAAATACTACCCAAGATTCACTCTATCAGTACTACATTACTACAGTGCTATTTAGAGATTTCACTTATTCATATTTCTACGAAGTGGCTATCTCTTAGTCCCAGTATAATTCATATAACCATTCAATTAGGAAGTGCTAAGCGTATCAGTGTTCATTAATTAACAGGCGATACTAACTCTCGTAATCAACCATATACCCAGATATTATTACATAGAAGTGAAACCCTAGTGATATCTGAATGTTCGCCCACTGATTTGCGTTCTATGTATTTCTGAGACAAGAATATAAAACTTAGATCAGTACCCCCTGAGGTTACTAGATTTCCCGTGCTCTAAAATACGCGTGTCTAATCTAGTCTGTGAACTACTACTTGTGCACCAGAGCTACCAGTAATAAATCTAACAGTGAATATGATTCTATAAGTAACATTGATGGTCTTCGGTATATAAACCTGTTGAATTAAAGCCAGTGATCAGAAGATTAATACCTGAACGTTGGAAGTGGGAGACTAGGCTCCATCCAGATCCACTTATGCTAGTGTTGTTCAAATCTATATTTTGTCTTGCACGAGTATTTCAGAAGTGGTATATCAATAAACGTGATCGTGTGTCTTGTTACCGTGTGTTTCTTTGTGTTCTCTATTCCTCATACCTTGTATTGTGCATGCAGCCTTATATACCCAGTCATTTAGAACTCACATTACCCAAGTTAATCCTGTAGAAAAACAGGGCATAACATTGGCGGCAGCGGTGGTTCTTGATTCGGATAAAAGGTTGCATTACACTGCAAGTTTGGAACAGTAGAAGCATGGCAACATCGCAAAAATGGCAGCTCGCTATGACACTCACACACATTCCCAAGTATGATGTAAACACGTATGATATCGCCACTTACTTAGACATAGTAAAGCCAGTGTTAGATGTGGCACTTCAAAATGACCGTAACAAAATCGCCGTTGCATTATTGCACATTATGCAGTTGGGAAAAGCCGTTTCCCAAATTGTTAAACAGGTAACGCCAGAGATTACCTGGAACCAGTTTCGATCCCTCGTTATCCGGACCTTAGGGCCACTTTTGGGTTCCCTCGTCGCCCCCGAAATAATAAAAAAAGTCGACGAGATCAAATATGAAGGGGATATAAATGTGACCCTCATACAACTCTACAGATACATGATGACCACGTATAGCTCTGAAGATGACGAGCAACAAAATGAACTCTTATTCACCGCATTGTTAAACATCCTCCCACCCCACATCACCGCCCATCTCGACCCGTACGGCTCATTCGAAGAACATAATATGCTCTCCATCAGAGAAGAATGCCTACTCAGTCCAACCCTTCAGCCCCTATCCAAGAAAGTAAACGTATTCCTCCACTGAACACTATCATTGATAAGTCCCTCCATCCCCCTAAAGAAAACTCTGTGCACCCTTCCAAAATGACTTCCGGTGAAAGTCCAACCCCAGTGCACTCTTCCTTGCCTCTATCCTCTCTGACCATCCCTAAATTTTCCCCTGCCCAGCCATCCACCAACGATCATCTTCCATCAATTGTGTTACCCCATAAACCCCATCCTTTTTCTATGCCTGCCAACAAACCACAGCACGTAGAAATGGTCACCCCCACAGTAACCAATTCTTTTTCAAATTCACCCCTAAAAAATGCTGCTCAACAACCTGTCACGCCTCTCACTTCCTCATATTCATCACCTGTCCCCCCCTCAAAACTGTCAACCTCACACCCCCCACCATCATCTCCCCACCTGCCCAACCTCGGTGAACCCCTTCAAACACCCGCATCAACCAAGAATGCTATAGCTCCGCCTACCTCCTATTCCCCCCCTCCCTTGTCACCCTCTCCAACATTACCCGAACCGCTCTTGAATCCACCTCCAGTAACACCCCCGCTCACCAACCTACCTCTGCCCCATAATCCAGCACCAGAACCAAAATCTCCATCAATGTCTCCTTCATCCATCCTACCAAATTCCATTATTGTCCGAGACAAATCTCTTCCGCAACAATCTCTCCAAACTGACCTACTCACCCCATCCCCACAAATTACCTGTCAATCACCCAGACCCCAATCTGACCAGGATAAATCCCCCCATGTTTTCAGGACAGACTCTGATATATGTAACCATAATTCTATCAAATGTTTATGTACACATGTTTCCAGAGAAAATGCCGACCTATGTACCCAACAATGTTTTCCCCATGCCCCCAGAAATGTTCAGCTATTCCACAACCAACAAAATTCCCCTTGTGACAGTTTTCCGTCAGTAGCTCCCTTCCACCCCCACACAATTCACACCCCTAGAAAACTTCCAAACCCCACACTTGACTCGCCCTCTCATGACAGACAAACTCACCAATCCCAGATAACATCTAAACAGACCGTGACTGCCACCAAGAAAATTCCCCAAATTCGTACTTTTAACCACCACGAATCAGTACCTCAGTCCTTCCCCAATAACCCATGTCCTATGCCTAACTCTTCCCCCACCAATCCTCCCTAGTCCCACCAACAAATTCCGTTTCCTAGATCACTCACACCTCACCACTCTGATCCTCCCACACGCGCCGTTAATCCCCCCCTCACGCGTGACCCCCACCAAAGTGATTTCCCCCCCCCTCATGCGTACCGAACACCTGCTCACCAGTCGGTCTCCCACCATCATTAGCCCAGCTAAACTTTCAACCTCCACCAATTCCCACCCTGCCAGCCTAACCTCTCACGACCACATTCAGAACGAAAAATCACCCCCGTACATAACCCCTACCTCCTTTTTCCCCCCTACCTTACCCCCCTCTTCACCGTTACCCCATCCGCCCCAAATTCCACCCCCAAAGATCCCGCTCGACAAAATACCACGCCAATACCAATCCAACCACAAAACTTTTTCCACCTTGGCTAACTCCCAAAATACTACCCTCTCTCTCGCCCCAAACAACATAATCAACCTCTCAACCTCAACCACTCCTCGAAATCCCATTCACGTCTCTCCCGAAAATAAAATCAGTCCAAATTCAACCCCTCTCAAACCACAACCCTGCCTGCCCAGACCCCCCCCCACCATCTCCCAATCAAATCCCACACTCCAAACCTCCAAACCACCCGATCATCGTAAACTCTCAACCTCCAGCCTTACTCACCCTTCCCCCCAACCCCACTCACGACCACAACTCTCTACACAATTCAACCCCTCCCCAGCACCAACCTCTTCCGCAACAACAACCCCGACTCGACCTGCCCGTTTCACCTTTAAACCCCCCCTATCACTACCCCCGACCGAAACCATATAAAACACCCTCCAAAACTGGCCCCGGGCCAGCTCTCACCCAGACCCACATTCCTAACGACAGACCTAACAGTATACCCACCCCTCCCTTCCAAAGTGAGAGTGAAACCCCAAGGTCAAAGCCACAACCACCACCACCACCCCTATTACCAGACCGTCACCCAGACTAACGGCGACCCTAAATAACGCCCCCCCCCCTGATGATGATGAGGATATTATTGTACTTGAATTTTTTTTGTTTTGATTGTGTTCAATTCCTAAGCGATTGGGCATGATTCTTAAATTTACATGTTTTCCATATACTGTATATATTATATTTTTGTCCCTTAGTCATACTACTTTTCTTGTTAACCTACACTTTTCTGATTATCTTTTAAAATTGTTTTATACATTGTTAAACACTTTACCTCTTCTTAATTTTCCTGTGTTCTTAATTATCTGTTCTTTCTTAAATTTACATGTTTTCCATATACTGTATATATATTTTTTTCCCTTAATCATACTACTTTTCTTGTTCACCTACACTTTTCTGACTATCTTTTAAATTTGTTTATACATTGTTAAACACTTTGGCTCTTCTTAATTTTCCTGTGTTCTTAATTATCTGTTCTTTCTTAAATTTACATGTTTCCCATATACTGTATAATTATATTATATTTGTTTTCCTTAGTCATACTACTTTTCTTGTTAACCTACACTTTTCTGACTATCTTTTAAATTTATTTTATACATTGTTAAACACTTGACCTCTTCTTAATTATCTGTTTTTTCTTAAATGTACATGTTTTCCATAATACTGTATATATTATATTTTTTCCCTTAGTCATACTACTTTTCTTGTTAACCTACACTTTTCTGACTATCTTTTAAATTTGTTTTATACCTTGTTAAAACACTTTAGCTCTTCTTAATTTTCCTCTGTTCTTAATTATCTGTTCTTTCGTCAAGTTCTTTTATCATCTTTTCTCTCCTTTTCCAACATCTATGTATTTTCTTCCCTCATTTTTTTTTCTTGAATAGTAACTCTCCTATTAGTTTCCAGTGTAGTAGATATGGCCTGAGTAATTATTTCCTAATTTCATTATATTATTCACATTCCCGGATAAAATGTTTTAAGTTTTTGTCTCTTTTCTGAACAGTCTGTTGCTAGTCGGGATGACAGCAATCTTCGTCCTCACCGACAGGCTGCCATTTCCCTCCAACTTAAATCTACACTCCCTACCTACCCCTCTAGCCCCCCCCCCCCCCCACACACATCCACCCCCTTCCCCTCCACTATCCCTGCAACCCCACCCCCACATCAACCAACCTCCTCATCTCATCGAACACCCAACCAACCTAAAAAAAAAAAATTCCACCCAAAGTCACCACACTAAACAGACCTCCTGTCAATCCCACACACCTCACTCCGACCCCCACGGGGGAAAACTACAAACCATTCATACGAAAGGTTAAAGTAAAAACCCCCACTGGACACTTACGTCTACAACGCCCACATCAAGCCCGGGCAACCGCCCGTCACAACACAGAGGACACATTCTTACATGTATACATTGACCTACAAAAGGAACCTGACCGTCGCTCTCTTGCTTGGTGGAACCTTCTAAATACCCTCAAAATGACCCACCATAACTATGCTTCTTTTTACTTCACCCTTGAGGCTCGGGGATGAGCCTATAATGAAGGAGAGGGAAGTAAAATGCCCTAGAACGAGAAGCCCACCACAGAAGCCACGAACGAACACCACACAGAAACACCCGAAAGAGAGGTCCACAGAACGAAAGGACCAGCTGACCGAGCCAGCCAATTCAGACAGGCCCAAGCCCGCAGGGCTAAGCAGCTCCAGGCCGCACCTACCTACCCCTTCTAAACTGACCATTTTCCACACCTCACGTACACTACCCCTCGTGTCCTACACTTCTAACTACAATGATGATGAACAGGAATATACATTCATATTAAAAACACCCATGCCCTGTCCCCAGGTTGAGCCAATGCCAACAAAGCAGACAGCCATATATCTATGTATGTTCTTACATCCGAGAAGTAGATGTTATATATCTTAGAAGTTAAAACACCCACGCCTGTCCCTAGACCTCGTATATCAATTTCCATGACGAGTATAGATATATGTAACCCGTGCTCAGTCGCCCCTTACATTGTTCCTCTAGTAACTAAGTGTCTCTATAATATTAACTGCCACCAGTATTGATACGACATAGCGGCACTGTCCTAATGTCGTATTGTGCCAAGTGCAGATCAACCAGTATTTCTCACCTCATTAGGACGACGACTATAATGTCGTCGTTCATCTATGTATTCATCTCTATAATATTAAACCAGTGTTAATGTTAGCGGCATGTCCTAATGTCGTATTTTGCCAGTGCAGACTAAGTTTCATCACCTTATTAGGACGACGACTATAATGTCGTCGTTCATCTATGTATTCAATCCTTAGTTTAAGTATTAATGTTACCATTCCCTAACATATCTTGTCTTGCCAGACTAAGTTTCTGAAGACTCATCGCCCATAAAATCTATGTATTCAATCCTTAGGTTAAGTATCTTTATCCGCCATTGTGTTCACCTTTTTCCATTTACTTTTCCACAATTGTCATACGTCTTCCACTTACCTCCTTCGTATCCACAGTCCACACTACGCCATTTTACTTCGTGTCCTACACCTCTTACCCGCCCGATTCTACCTACACGATGATGAACAAGAATATACTTTCATATTAAAAACACCCATGCCCTGTCCCTAAGTTGAGCCAACGCCAACGAATCCGACAGCCATATATCTATGTATGTTCTTGCATCCGAGAAGTAGATGTTAAAAAAACCACATGTCCAACTCATAAGAAATTAAGATACCCACGGGTACACCAGGATATAGAACCATTGCCCCCATAAGACTTAGACAGCCATGACTACAGATGTTAGCCGCCATGCTATAACGTAATTCTTACCCCAACCAGAGATTGTATAGATAACCTTTGTTACCAGTATCTATCATAGTACCTCGAAACAATAACGCAGTACCCCTACGAACTGCCGCTTTTCTTTGGTCTATATTTCATAGAAAACGCAGTTCCCAGGGACACCTAGACGTCCAAGAAATCGTGTCAAATAATAAGTCCATAACCCCTCGTATTGACGAGTAATTACATACCATGTTTTTCCCTACTTTATCCACAGTCAAGCACACACCTACAGCTAACCTCCTTCTCCCCCACCGCCCCACAATCCACATGATTCTATCTTTTCCAGACTCATATACCACCCCGTATTTGCATCCCCCGGTAGCATTTGGCTAACGTACTTTCACTGTCCTTTCAAACTCCAAAATCAACTGTAGCCTAATGCCACCCCCACGCCCAGAGACCTTAGGGTCAAATTTCCCTGTAGCCACCTGAGCTTCCCCCCCTCTCATTAAGATACCCGCGCTTCTCGACTCTTGTCCGACCTAGCCTCTCTCTCATCCCTCGTGAAGATCCTTGATTTTTCCGTTACTAACGCTCTCCAACCTTTTATATAATTATACTCCTATCCAGCCTACCTTCACTTAGTAGGCCAGAACAACATTAGAACTTTACTAACCCCTTGCATGCCATCTATTCTCTTACAACCTATTCACAACCCTGCACCCAATGGTCGTCGGTGCGAGGCTAGCCGCCTCACCAGTAACTAACTTCTATTGCCATACTTCCAGATAAATGTGGCAGAGTTAGCAACCCGTCTCCACCACATCCAGCAAACCATACAATTAACAACCAACCGATTAAAACCAGCTAGCCAAGGCACCTTCGGTTTTGGTATTAAGGACACCCACATCTGTCTCATAAACAGAGGGTTATTACAAACACTGGTGATATGGCAAGCCCCTAGCCACAGCCGCCGGACGACCATCCCAGAGAGAGGGCGCCCAGCTACCCCTTTTTACCAACCCGAGGAGGGAGACCCCACCCCTGCGGAGGTGTACCTGACCTTTGTTTTGACTTCCGGGTCATTGCCAGGTAGCACAGGAATTCTTCCTATCAATGAACTAACCATGCATGACTAACCCCTTTACTAACCTTTATTAAACCACAATAACTCATTTACCTTTCTTGCACACTCTGATCACTAAATTAGCACCTCAGCTATACCATAGAATGAAGACTGAACAATCTAAGAGAGATGCTCCTATCACAGCTGTCCCCATCCTCCTCGCAAAGTAGATCCAGTCTCTCTCCCCTAAATACTTCCAGTATAGCCAAAATAGTACCTCTTACTAAGGCTCAGTTAT